>JASCZW010011222.1:0-32920 GCA_034211315.2 Aedes japonicus | reverse complement strand
GATACCCATAGCTTTATTAGGTTTTCCGGGTGAATTGTTCATGGCCACTCTTGGCTCCATAATTTCTATAATTATTTTTCATTGTGGGTCATATGTCGACTTGTTCCAGCAACGGCCATTCTGTAACAGATTTGTGTAGATTTTGTATTATTTCATGGATCACGAAACCCGAGCTCCCTTTTCATTAGAGAGAGAGAGGAATTGAGATTTCGTCTCGCTCTTCATTTATTACAGCGCCGTTATGAAACATTCGACGGATCCGGAAGCATATCGAAACATGTCAGTGCTTATTAAGGGATACTCTCCAAATAGTAAAATGAAAAACGTGTATGTGATTGGATTAAGAATGAAAGAGAAAGTAATCAAAGAGAGTCTGTCAATGTTAGATTCGCCCTAATGAAGAAAAAACAGCTGAAACTATTCACTATATTTCGTGGTACAACATGTTTACATTCATGTTACATTCAGTAAAATGGGTTGAATCAAGGGGAAGTGCGCAAAATCATTTTGTATGAACGGCAGCAAAATCCAAATTTATCGGTACGCGATCTTTCCAAGAAACTAAAACTACCGAAAAATACCGTGTTTTGTGTTTCCTAATCATTTGACCAGCGCTCAACTGAGGATCGGAAGGTTGGAAGTGGAACAAATCTGAAAGTATGGCCCTTTAAAAAATAAAATCCAATCTTTCTGTACGAAATGTGGCTTGCAAAGTTGGGAAGTCAAAATAATACGTACAAAAAGTGAAAAAAGGCCAGATGTAGTTGTGGTCGAAAATCTTAAAGTTTCGTCTCTACCGACACTATCAATACGGATGTGTACGAGAAAAAATGTCTGCAAAGACGGTTGCTACCGTTAATCAGACGTCACGACTTTCCAGCTCTGTTGGCTTGTTAGTTCTGATTGAGTTTCTTGTCACCATGTGAAACTGTCCCACGGTATATGGCAAGAAATAAAGACAGCCAAAAACAGCCAATCCACAAAACTGTCCAGAAAACTTAACGTACAGGGTAATTAGGCTCTAGTTAACTCTTCGAAACTAAGAAGAAAAGAAGAAAACACATTTCAATAGAAGGTGGAGAACCGTCACGTCGAACGTGTCTAAAGGTTACCGTACGGAATTTAACGGCGGATGTGCCACAGAAAGATCGAGAATTTTATAGAAAGAATGATTAACATTTTAATCAACTATTTCTAATGTAGATATAACTTTATTATTGTGAAATGAACAATCGGTTGTGTTGCAGTATGTGTAATTTTTTTTTGCTGCTATTATTATGGTGTCCGAAATTTCACGTGGGCAGGCTTTAACATAAGACCCGTAACGCTGTTAGATCAAATTTTTTATCTATGTTACGGGGTATCAGATCAACTGAACTTCTAGTCCGAATTAATGAACTAAGGATAATATTGTTTTCGTAGGCCAAGAACAAATCGTAGTCCTTATTACATTTATTTTCGCTAAAAGTGACATAATGCATTGTCACCAAGAAAGATCCATCGAGAAAACAGTTTATATAAGGAAGTGACCTGCAGAGCCATTGGCGAGATTCTGTTTCATATTTTTTGATGTCGTTAGGACAGAGGTCTGATGCATGGTCAGTATCAGAATCATTGTTTGTTTTCTTTGCAAGAGTGCTCTCATTTCTCAAAGGGTTTAAAAAGCCAACATTTCCAACAAAACAAACATATAGCTTTTACAACACCGAATACTCTAATCAATTCTCAATAGTGATGAAATAACTCGACATGCGCTAAGCAAAGTATTTGGAATATACTTCAGAATATCAAATTAACGGCTGATGTCCCGAACTCAGGAAGAATAAAATTAAAACTTCCTAGAAACTATAAACAACGCAAAGGCAGTTAGATGGTCAATTGTTTTGTTACATCAGACCAGATGGAACAACGATCTGGTAAAACTCCTCAATTTCTTTAATTCGAAAAGCAAACGAACCCTGGCACGCTTTATTGCTCTTCTCCACGGCCCTTTTTCCCCCATTTTTTACAGCCTAATTTGAATTTCACGCGAAATGCAACCGACATGCATCGCGCGCGTGCAATTGCGCTATGTTGCATTTAGTGCTCCTAACAAAACGGGCAACAGGTAACAGGTCCGATGATGCTCAATTAGCCATCAACCGGAAGCCGCCTTCCTTGCTGCCGCTGCCTTGGCTTTCGGCTGCGCAATTTCTCGGAGGATCTCAATTGCGAAATTCCCATTGCAGCTAATTTGAGTGAAATGCTGACCGATGCCAGGCTATTGACCTCATCGGCAGGAGGTCACACCTTTGTCGGTATTTCGGAAATTGAATTCAATGTGACGGAAGCTACATCACGTGTTTCAGGCGAGTCAGTTACGTAAGAAAAGGCGTCGAAGGAAACCACCGAGCTGAATTTCGGTTCGAAGCCCCCTTTCAATGAAACAGTTCAGAACAGTTTAAGCAATTTCACGCCTCCACGCGGGTCTGCCAATCCGTCTGATCCTGAACAGCCAGCGCGCAGCAGCAGCAGCAGTCATCAAAGCGCGAGAATCCGCTGGACCGCGGCTTCAAAGTGATTATTATTTTCACGCCGGACAGTCACCAATCGAGCAGGATTTCACGGATAACGTAAGCCGCAAACAAATTGAAAGTGCCACACGGCGCGCGAAAAAGCTGCACCACTTTTTAGTGTAAGACCAACGGCCACCGACGAAAGCCAAATCCATTGACCGCATCGGGCCGCCGCCGCGCCGCTGCACCGCTGTCCCGGGAAGGGAGAAGAGAATTATAAAAAGCATATAATCGCTTTGCATGAAAGCGAGGCGGGAAAAAAGAAAAACTACGCGGTCATTTCGCGAAACGGTTCTACCTAGAGCGCTTTGGAGGGCGGAAAAAAAATGTGGCACTAGTTGTTCAAAGGGCCAAAATGGACGCGGGGTAAACCGACACGAGCTATAGGTACAAAAGGATGCATCCACCGCGAAAAATTAATGGATAAAAAAATAATAACAACCTGATGGGAAGGTTGGGATTCATGATGGGTGGAGGGCGAGGAAACGTGGGAGAAAATGATTGAAGCTAGTTTCAAAGTTCTTGTTTTGTTTTAGTCTAGTGAGCGATTTGCTCGCTAAATGAGGCTCTTTGATCCGTTGAGCTCGTTCGGACAGTTCACATGATACTTTTTATGTGAAAAAAGGACGTAAAATTTCATTTATTGGAACGTAAATAGATTCTCCGCATTGGTGAATGTTTTTTCGGCTGCTTGTAATTGTGTTTGACGCATAAACAGAACAGAAGTTTATGTCTAGATGCTGGAATGAACTAACTGCCATGATCCGAAAGAGAAATGTTGAACTCTCTTAATGCTCCTCCCTCTAGTAATGTAACACAGTGCTCTGCATCCATCGATCCTATTATTCTTCGCAGTCCAAGCGAGCCTGCAGCCATGCCAGTCATGAAACATTCACGTTCATTAGTCGCGCCGATTTTTGCCTTTGAAGATCCATTCGTCAAAGCCGGCGCCGATTTTTCGTTGTCCTTTTTTAATTTCATCAAAGTCAGCTCGGTATCCCATCGATAACGAAATTTTGATACGTTTTAACTGTTTGCCTGAACCCGTCATGGGTTTTTGGAATCCCACTGAAACCCCGAGAGACCAAACCCAAGCGGATGTCCTCAGATTGGGCAAGTGTCCTGTACGGTATGCCGTCCTTGGGGCTTATCAGTTTCAATAGGGGGACCGTCAATGGAACATATTGCATGATTGGTGTACCTCTTTTTGAAATTGTGGTTGAAGTTGATGTTGACGGCTGATCACCAGCTCAATCTGGAGAAGCAGCACGTTTCAGGATAATGTTGGGCAATCCTTTGAGATGTGTTTCCATGCCGCTTGTGCTGGAGCCTTCACACTTAATTACTTTTGAACACCTCACGCACTTGGCTAGAAAATTAAACCACACAGAAGCAGCGGACATACCGGGTTTGATTTTCTCTTCAAATTTCATGTTAATTTTTTCTCCGTGAATTGCAGACGCAATCACATGAACAAAAATTCTCGAAGATGTAAGCAATGTTCATTGAAGATAAAAGTCATCGGCAATTCGACAGATGGCTAAGAGAATGAAGCAACACGTATGATTAATGACGATGATGATCGATTTTTGCTGTAGCGTGAACGTCGTCAATGATGCTTTCTTGTGCAAAGGTTCATTCATGCGCGCATTCAATTGTTGTAAGTGTTTGTTGCACGGTGAGTCTTCAGCTGATATATGTACACGGAAACAAATTCGTTGCTGTTTACATGAATAAAAAATCATGAAACGAACTCTCATCAAATTTTATGAATTTATGACTATTTGATTATTGAAATGACAGAGGCGAGTCATGAACATACACACTCAGATTATTTTACAGAAATCTGTAAAATTTTACCAAATTCTCAACAGCTGAACGTTCCGTAATCCGATTTTACGTATTTCGGTAAAATTTCACCGAAATCCGTTACATCGGATTCCCGAACGTTCAGCTGTTGAGAATTCGGTAAAACTTTACAGATTTCTGTAAAAAAATCTAAAAAAATCTTATTTTGCCTCTAATCTAAAGTTGTGTTATCAGCTTCGTTAGTCAAGAGGCTCTTTAAGAATAACTATAGCGTAGTAATTCGATCCACAAGGCACTATTACAGCTCTCCACATCCATTTTGGATTGTAATCCTAACGATTTATCAAATTTTTTGTTTACATTCTGAGTCGATAAAGTAGATTTGTCAGATTCACGAAAAAACGTTTTCAGCATCATGAATTCAGCTCATGATTTTATTGCAGCTGGAAAATAGTTCATGATATCATGAATATTGTTCATGGTGTATATTCATAACACGAAAACACAACATGTTCATGAAATCATGACCTGTCTTCCTTATTTAGAACAACACATTATTTCCCGTGTAGGTGAAAACTATTCGAGATTTTGTAAACTTACAACAGAATTTGAAATACCGAAAGTACCGTTATTTTTTGTCTCTAATACCGTTACTTTCGGTATTCAAAATTGACCAGTGA
This sequence comes from Aedes japonicus, assembly GCA_034211315.2. Classification (NCBI taxonomy): domain Eukaryota; kingdom Metazoa; phylum Arthropoda; class Insecta; order Diptera; family Culicidae; genus Aedes; species Aedes japonicus. The sequence continues at coordinate 27,876 of JASCZW010011222.1, read as the reverse complement.
TACCGGTACCACCAGTTTTGGTTCGACCACCCTAGAAAAAAACAGGATATGGTTTTGGAAGATCATCAATCGACTGTGGATGTGATAGCTGACACCATAGGCATCTCACATGGAATAACGAATGCGACTTTCTGAGCATGATTTGGAGCAATTTCGAAAAAGAAAAAAATATTAAAAAGATTTTTTGCACCGATTTGGTACTATAGATGAGACTTGGGTCTACCACCATGATCCTGAATCAAAACAAGAGGATAAGGAGTGGTGTGAACCAGGCACTTCAGCTCCGAAGCGAATTCGTGTCCAGAAATCCACCAACAAGGTGTTAGCGTCAGTTTTTTGGGATGCAAAAGGAATTTTAATCAGAGGGTGTATCGATCAAAATTTTGTCGACTTAAACTTGACGCATTTCCTTTCATCGTGTATTGAAATTTTGTTTGCACATCCTCATCTTGAAGATGTGTGCGTGTAGCATCGTGCCTTTATTTCGATTTTAAGATTAGCACTTCAGTTATCAAAATGTCGCCGAAGGAAGAGAAGCAACGCATCAAAATTTTGCACGTGCATGGTGAAAATTTCGCAAAGAAGCTGGGAGTGGTGCTTTCAACCCTGGATAGAGCTTAAAAACGAGCTGGACTGTCGACTTACCTGAAAGTGGTGACTCCAAATCGCGACGATAAACAAAATGCTGACGAAGTTTGATTGCTTGCTACACAACCACACAGGACGTTGAAACTTGCGTCAAGGCAGACTTTAAACAGCTTCCTGAACAGGAATTTACCACGGCAAACGAACGGGGAAAGGTATATAATATTGGGCCATCGTCAAGCGGAACCTTAAGAAGACTCAAAAAGCTGTTGTAAGCGAGAAACAGTTCAAGGCAAACTGGCGTTCTGCGGCGAATAAAGTAGGCAAAGAGACTGAACAAAATCTTATGGCAGGTGTTAAACGAAAGACCCGGGAATACGCATTCGGTAAAAAGGAAGCTTAGTTGAATATTTCTCTTGTATTCTGTATTAAATGATTTTAAAAAAGAAAAAGAATTTGACATATAAATAAAAACTTTGATCGACTCACACACATTAAGGTTTGACCAAATTTTGATCGGAACACCCTTTAAACCTTTCCATGTGGCTTATATCAGCAGCAGTGTTAGGTGAGTCATATACAATTGCATACGGACGTTGTTTCGTATTAGCTCCTTTTCGGTAAAGTTCAAAGACAGCAAATCTGTAGTAATCGGTTAGTCTGCGAGGTTGTGAGATCGTATCCTTCGTACCACACTTTTAATAAATAGCAAGCAAAAACAACTAAAAAATAAACCCGTTTTTTGCAATGTTTCAAATTAGTTATAATTTGAAATAGGGTAAGGGGATGTAATGTTAGCCTAGCTCCTTCATTCGGCCGATGTACCATATGTGTCATTAATTTAGCGATAATCAACAAAATCATGTTGCTATTAGCATGATAGATGTAATCTGAAGCAATTGAGACAATATTAATCATCTTATAGTTCATTTCCGCGTAGTTTTCGGTTTCTTGAACTTTTGGGGCATCATGATTTCACTGGTTATTCACTCAACAGATGATCTACAAGATTTCAAGTGATCTAAATTTGGCTTAATTGAATCGATAAAGCAAGTAATGCAGTCTGGATGAGCAGAACATAGTTACACGCTACAAACTAACTGTTCTCATAACTAAAATAACAATGATTCTACAAGAGAATCGTAGACCCAATGTTGGGGACATATTTTTTTGTATGTTCCCAACTATGGCCTGTTGTATCAATAACGTAACAAAAAAGTTATTATTGGTAAAATTTCAAGTGGAAATGCATGAATTTGCGGTTGTTTATGATCAAGTGGCTCATCTAAATACAAATCGAAGGGACAAAATCATTGCATAGTGAATTATAAGCTTTTCATTATTGAATGACTGACAAGTGTTTGATAAGACATTTAAGTGTTTCGAGCCAGTTTTACTTTAGTTTGTGTTGTGAAATGTTGTATTGAGTAAATCCAGTACAGCTTACAAGGCCTTAATTCATAAAATAAGAAAAAATAAAACCGTACAAAGACTGCATTTAGTAATAATTCCATCAAATGGGAGGAAGTTGCATCCACGTATAGACCCAATTTGGTGCTTATAGACCGACATTAAATCCACATCCCTCGAAATTTAATGGCATTATAAAAATAGTTGTGTAACTTTTAGTGATACATGCTACCAAATGTCTTATCAAACTTATCTTTGCAAGTACATAACTAGTTGAATCTCGCTTACAGCTTATAAACTTTATGAGTTATATTAAAAAAATGTAATCGATCATTGCATAATAGGCTGAGTCAAGGGACACATACCCTATATTTAAATTTGGGATAGCAACCAGATCCCATGCTCTAGAGTAGGCTGTAATTCATGATCATGGTTTAACCAAGGTTTTTTTTTTAGTCAAAGAAATGAAAAGTTGTATATCACCAATAATCTCACATACAGTCTGTATGCCCCCAAGTTCTAACATTGCATTTCTTTTCACCTTTTCATGCTGAGAAACATCCTTGTAATAAGTCTGAAATCCTAGAAGGTTTGAGCTGTTTAGTGGAGTCGAGTTATTAGTACGAGACACTGAAGCAGTCTGCACATTGTAGACGAAATACGCGTATCTGTCAAGATAAGCAAAGGTAGTTGGAATTAAATGGAGAATACTAATTTTTCTTCTAATTTCTAGTTAAGTCTGAAATATAAATCGGGGTAGCAGCAGGAAAAATTCTTATATCCGGAGCTCTCGGTGATCCCAGATTTGTACTCAATCTGCTGTGATTTCTATACCGAGTTGATTAAACAGATCTTCAAGCGCTTTGATCTGAACGATCCAGTTCTGACTACTGCATCGAGCGTTGACCCCAAGAAGCAGTGCACTGAGAAGGCGTTCAAATCGATTATTAAACAATATCCAAACTTCTTTGAAAGCGGTGAAGAACAGACCATCGAAAATAAGTTTCGTTTGCTGCGGAAGGCAACCATCTGCAAGGACATCGAGTTGGAAGAATCGGATTATTTGAAAACTTATTGAAAAATACCCATGTGTTTCAAACGATGAGAAGCTGACTTATTGCGAACTTTCTACTGATTCCGCATTCTTCGGGAGCGGTGGAGAGAGTTTTCTCTCAATACAATCTGAACAAGACCCAAATCCGGAACCACCTGAGTACGAACACTATGCATGCCTTCCTAGATTCAAGTTTTACATGAAAGGGAAAGCAGTTGATCAGCAAACATTAACATTACAAATAAAATTTAAATACAACAAATTTATGTACATACATCGTAAAAATGTTTGATTGCCGTTCCGATTTCGTTCACCTATCCTTGTATTTTGAGTAATCAAAACAAACACCTAATGATTTATTGTCATGTCAATACTGGCCGCCTGTCAGAAGTGTAATATTTTTTTTCCCCTGAGAACATGAATCTCTCGTATGCGATACATTTTCCTGTAGAAAAAAGATCCGTTTTGCTGTAGTGGTATGTGGGGGAGCCGATAATATCACCCAGGTAACAAATAAGCATTAGAATGTTCAGTAAATCAACTCTAAATCTGCATTTCAGATGCTACGAGCATTATATTAGCATTATATCAGCATCTCTTTAGTTTCCAATGCTATTTAAATGCTTGTAGCCTGTAATAAGCACTTCGAATGCAAAAAAAAGATTGAAGCATTATCACAGAATTGCAGAATTGAGCCAAATGCGGCATTTATGTTGCATTTAAGGTGACTTCACAGGCTGCCGTAAAGACGCTTTGGAATTGCTTATTGGTTGCCTGGGCACTTAAGCTCAATTTAAAAGACCGTTTTCTTAGGGGTAATTAAAATAAATCTGTTTTGATTTGCATTCAATCTCATGGTATCCATTAAAAAGAGGCGCATTAGTATTATTAGCATTAGCACCTGAAACATTTCCATTCTATTTCTAAACACTAGCCAGACTGAGCAGTTATAACATGTTTTAAGCCTATCGTGATGATGAATTTCTTGTTGACATTATATGATAACCATTATTACATGTTTTAACTCTAGTTTTAGCTTTGTTACAACACATAGTTTGAAGTAAAGATTTTCCCCATGATTTTCTGCAGTTAAACACAGATAAAACATATTTTTGGGCAAAAATTAGAGATGGGAACGAAACATAATGCGGCAACACTGCCTCTACGGAATACCAACCGGACCTTAAGATGCTGACATTGATTTCGGTCCTTCCTCCTTCGCTGCTGAACTGGATCTTCTACTCCGATGAGCCACTAGGTGAAAATCAAAATAAACATTTTATACAAAAAAAAAAAAAACGGTTTCCGTCGTCGTCAGATATTAAGTCCGATAAAAACTTTCGTTGGAATGATTAATTTAAACACCACCGTTTACGTTGTATTCCATATAACGACTTAGCCCAGCTGATCGTAGCTAATTTTTATTTGAATACGCATACATTTTTATACGAAGGCGCTACAATTATAGCTACTCAAGTAACATTGAAACACAATATTCCCTAAAATTTATTACTCTATTTAAGAACGTGCCCAACTAAGACATACACATACAAAAAATGCAAAATACTAAGACTTACGGCACTCCTTTGTCGAATCGGTAGTTCATTGATTCTATCTTAGATTACAAAAAAAAAAACGTGTTGCAACAATGTCTAAATCCTCACACATTAACGATATTAAAATAACTCATCAGTGATGGTTAGGGGAGCAATATTCTCGGAAGGTCGACGTCTTTCACTTTTCATTGAAAAGGGTGTTTAATTCATTGCCATGTACCACGTCAACAATGTTTTGAAAGGAAATATTATTGGCTGTCCAACATTATTCTACCCCTTCAAATTCACCAAAAGTTGCGCAAGCTTAATGCAAAATCATGTTACTGGGCTTTATCCCCAAGGAATTATTTCCATCATCTTCGGCAGATGTAAAGCCTGTCCAAGTTGAATCACGGACACTTATTTCACGGATCATTGTTATGTATGACAGCTGAAACTTTCCACTTTATTTCATATTACAACGTGTTTACATTCTTGTTACATTCAGAAAAATTGCGTCGAGTCAAGTGGAAGCATAGACTAACTCTAAGACCAGTAGGTCCCGAACAAATACGATTTTTTCTTGGCACAGTCAGTACTAGCACATCGGTCCCAAGCTCGGTCCCAAGCCTAACACCGCAACTCACACCAATACACCCTCAAATATACTGTCAAAATAACATAGCGAATCAAAACAAAAAAAAGATACTTGTACTAAAAGGTAAAGAAAAGGGCAAGAATGCATGGCAAGGTGCAGACTGCAAGGTGTAGTTTGGACCAAGGGGCTCTCCAACAGCGAACCAATTTCAAATCGCTAGTTGCACATTGATTGTTGGTGGAAGTGCGCAAACGTATTTTGTACGAAGGGCAGCAAAATTCAAATTTATCGATACGCGATCTTGCCAAGAAACTAAACTACCGAAAAACACCGTGTTTTGTGTTTGCAAATTATTTTACCAGCACTTGACTGTGGATCGGAAGGTTGGAAGTGGAACAAATCGAAAAGTATGGCGAAGAGGTAGCCATTGTTCAAAAAAATCCCAATCTTTCTGTGCGAAATGTGGCTGGCAAAGTTGGGAAGTCAAAATAAAAAAAAAACTAAAAGTGAAGCAGAGACAGGGACTGAAGGTGAAAAAAGTGAAAAAAGTGCCCAACCGTGGTGACAAGCTAAATTTCACTGCAAAAAGTCGTTCTAAGGAGCTTTGCCCTAATTGTTTAGCAAACATTTTTTGGTATCAAAATGGACGACGAAATAATCGTACTCGAAGACTTTAAACAGATTTTTATACAGGAATGAAAAAAAACACCATTGACGAGCATTTCCGGACAATGAAGGTGTCCAAATTCCTGAAGAAGCATTTGATTTGACAGACCATATGATTTGGCAGGCCATCCAGGCACACGATCCTCTGTGGCAGGTGGAAAAACTTGATGTGATATTTCCACAATGGAACTGACTCTTAGCTTCGGGTCTTGAACAAGAACCCCTACTGAGCCCTTGCGGCACGACAAGCTGGCCAGTTCAGAGCAAGGGACCTTCAGCTTCCTCTTCATAATAGCCCAAAATCTCTCGATCGGTCTGAGCTGGGGACAGTTTGGTGGGTTGAGTTCTTTCGGTATAAACTGTATCCCGTTGGTTTCATAACACTGTAGCACTGTTTTATTGTAATGACCGCTTGCAAGATCTAGCCATCACATGACAAGTTTATTGTGGGATCTGATGAATGGCAATAAATGCTTTTGGAGACATTACGTTCTGTACAGCTTTGAATTAAATGTCTTATCAGTGATGAAAACCTTGGTCTTCCTACCGCAGCTACAGATGCCTTGCCCAACCATGTTTTTGCCTGCAAATTTAGCTGCAAACACAAACTTGAATTTAACAGGAACATCTCCCCGAGCCGTTGCCAAGTAAAGTTTTTGTTCCGGTAGCTGTTTGAAATTGCAGTATGAGATGTTGGGGTTTGCGTTAATGTTTTTGTTGACTTCGTTCCGCAGTTGACGGTTGACAGTACCCGCTCGGCGGTTGCTTTGAGGCTTGCGAAAACCCAACACTTTAACAAGTTTTGGCCCAGACCTCGAAGGGTTTTCCAAATGACAGCGCACAATTGTTTTTCTTCTCTCTTCTTCAATTGTGTATTTCTCTGAATCACGTTCGAACTGCACCGCGAAAAAACTTCTGATGTTGTTTTTGTAATAGGGAACACATAATATGACAGAGTTTACCAATCCGACCTCTAGGGTCGCTGTAAGAATCAAATTTTTTTGTTCCAATACTAAATGGGCCACAACTTTAGTAGAAAGCAAATGGTACCGATGATTTCAAGAGAGAAAGAAAGGATTAACATCCTAATCAACTGTTTCTTATGTAGATACAAATCTATTATTGTGAAATTAACAATCGGCTTGGTTGAATTATGTGTAAAAAATTGTATCTGCTATTTTGTGGTCCGAAATTTAACGTGGGCAGGACAATATGCTTCTCCATTTGGGGTCTTAGGGAAGAATAGTTTAAGAACCCCAAGCCAATGTGCATTGAGAAATTCAAAGCAACTGTGCAGACTATATGGAATGCGATTCCTGCACAAGAAAACAATAGGGTTAAGGCAATTGTTAAAGCAAAAGGTGACCAAACTGTTCGAGTTCTGTTTTATGCCATCTATACTGTTATATTTTAATTTATTAGTGAGATAATCCATAAAAGAACCAAAAAAAAAATTCGTTTCAATTCAAAACATGACGAATTTATTTTGCTTCACTCAATAGGGCCAATCCTGTATAATTCTGCAATTGTTTAGATTGGTATTACTTTTGAATGACTTCGCCATTTAGCTTGTTGACGTTTAACGCACGCACACTTTCGTATCGATCTTTGGATAAACAATCTTTGTTTACACACAGATAACCTACAGTGTGTCTCACAATATGTGTCACCTTTTTTCAGTCTTGGTTTATTTCAGCTGGGTAATTTTAATAGCGAAATTGATTATACCCATTTTGAGTGTATTCTTTTGACAGCTTATCGCTGGAGATAAATAAGCGATTCCGCTTGATTATATTTATCAGCTACCATGGAAGCCATACGGGAGTAGGTTATCAAATTACATTTGCAAAAGCTTACACCGTGTCAGGTATTCAATAGCCTTAAGCAGTTTGGAGTGAGTAAACGTTTTGTTTTTTGGACGTTGAAATGGTTCGAGGAAACCGGAAATGCCCAGGAGGTGCCAGACGAACTGCCAGAACGAAAAAAAGATCAAATGTGTGAGGCAGCGAATAAGACGTAATCCGGCCGTATCTGGCCGTAAATTGAGCAAACTATTTCAAATGTCTCCTGCTTCAATGAACAGGCTCATCAGACATGATCTGGCATGCAAGCCTTACAAGAAACAACGGGTTCACGGGTTGACGGAGCGTCAAAAGCAAGCCAGGGTCCAAACAAACAGAAATCTTTTGGTTCGGCACGGTGACTCTTCTTCCTTCAGGACAGTCATAATCAACAGAATGATCGTGTGTATGGAAAAAGTCTTGCCAATATTCCAAGAAGTAAACTAGCTGTATAACGCTATCAAAATGTATCGAAAATCATGGTATGGGGCGCCGTTTCACGAAAAGGATAACGTCCTCTTCCTTTCATAGAACCTAACGTAAAAATCAACACTGAATAAAGGGTGTCCACGATGAAATTGCCACACTATGAAATTGCTCTAATTTTTAAACGTTGGGTAGAATTTAATGAAAATTTGGGTGGATTTAGTTCAAAGTGCATTATTTACATCCTGCAAGTTTTAAAGTCCTGTGATCAAAACTCGCGGAAATGGAGTCGAAAGAACAGCTCGTGCGTGATAAAATCTTGCGCATTCATCACGAGAACAAGGATCTCTCGCATCGTCCCATCGCTAAAACGTTTGGAATCGCGAATTCCACGGTGTCGCGAGTGATTAAGCGGTTCGAGGAACGGTTGACCACCGATTGGAAGCCCAGAAGTGAAGGAAAAAGTATTCCGTACAACACCAAAAATCACAACCGCGTAGCTGGGGCCTTCAACCGAAATCCGAACGCCTCCGTTCGGGATGTGGCTAAGAAGCTGCACCTAAGCCGAAGTTTTGTCCAGAAGGCCAAAACTAAGGCTGGGCTTCGAACATTCAAGGTACAAAAGGCCCCTAATCGCGACGAGAAGCAGAACAAATCCGCCAAAACCCGTGCCAGGAAGTTGTACCTCAACATGCTGACGAAAGTTGAATGCTGCATCATGGACGACGAAACATATGTGAAGGCCGACTTCAAACAGATCCCCGGCAACCTGTTTTTCACGGCCAAGGATAAGTTCAGCGTTCCGGAGCATGTCCGCACTCAGAAGATGTTCAAATTTGCGAAGAAATTCCTGGTTTGGCAAGCCATCTGCACGTGCCATCACACGATGAACGGACAGGTGTACATAAAAGAGTGCCTCCAGAAGCGGCTGCTTCCTCTCCTGAAGGCCCACAACGTCCCAACAATCTTCTGGCCGGATTGGGCCTCATGCCACTACTCCAAGGACGTGCTGAAGTGGTATGCGGACAATAAGGTCAATTTCGTGCCGAAAATGTTCAACCCTCCCAACACTCCGGAGCTCTCGCCCCATCGAGAAGTACTGGGCGATTATGAAGCAGCACCTTCTTAAACAACCTAAGGTAGTGAAGACAGTCGAGGAACTGAAGAAAGTATGGGTTTAGATGCAAAAAACGGTTGATTCACAGGTTGTGCAGAATCTTATGGCCGGGGTTAAGGCCAAGGTGCGGGCATTTGCGTATGGACTGTAAATAAAATACGAGTAAAATGGTAAAATGAAGTTTAATAGTTATTTCTCAATCCCTGAAAATTTGATGACGATCGGATGAAAACTCGAATTTTGCGAATCAATTTTGTGTGTGGCAATTTCATCGTGGACACCCTTTATTACATCGAGCAGGTTTTGAAGAACCATCTGCTTCCTCATGCTTCAACGCTGTATGGGAATACACCATATTGTTTCCAATAGGACACAGCTCCAGCTCTCAAGGCAAAGAAGACACAAGCGTGGTGTGCGGAAAATATGCCCGATTTCATCATAAGCGAAGAATGGCCTGCATCTTCATCGGATCTTAACCCACTTGACTACTTTATGTTGGGATAAATGCTTCGACATATAGGCCCTACGAAAGGGCTTTCCTTAGATCGATCCAAGAAACATTTGGTTGATATTTGGGACCAAATTTCTCAGGAAATCGTGCGTGCCAGATTTGTCAATATGCGTTTTCGCAAAGTTATCAAGCAAAAGGGCGAGAGATTTGAATTGAATTAATACGGTTTATTTCTATAACATGTTTCTTTAAAATGAAATTTACTAATGCTATGATTTGGTTGATTTGTTTTGCTGTAATCCAATTTTGTTATAGTGACACATATTGTGAGACACCCTGTATAAGTTGGCTCACCATTATTGATCTTTTTGCCAGCTGTTTGTTATGTTTTCGTCCAAAACACACTACTGCATTTCCAGAAGGCACACTGCCACACCCAGACGTGATAAGTTTGATTGCCTGAAGACAAACAAGTATACAATTAACGAATCTGCTAATCGTAATAACCAAACCAAGTTAATAAACAGGAATTGATCAAATATCATCGCAAAGCAATTGAACTTTAATTTCAAGTTGCTTCGAGATACCATTGAAGTGTGACAATGAAAACTAGACTATCTAAAAAATCGCCCCACTTCCACGAAAACCAAAACCACCCAAATCAAACCGTAGCCATTAAAGATCACCAGGACCATAAAACTTTATTCCAACATTAAAGCGCACCCGATCCGCCGGTCCACCGGGAGCAGAATTTAATCATCTTCAAGGATACGTAAGACATTTATGTATATGTATAACCGGGTACAGGCAGCAGCGCAGGGAAAACCCGAAGCACTTTAGTTGCTATTCACCCAGAAATTAAAGTGATAACTTTTCCAACAAGTAGTCCACAAACTCCACCGCCGTCGTCGTCGTCGTCGTCGTCGCTGTCGTCGTTATCCTTGTCGTTTCTTCTTGGATTTTTGTGTTGAATCTGTGGATTCAAACAAAGTCTGCTCCAACGTCTGACGGGGGGAAGGGCGAGCGAAAGTATGCTCGCGAGACGAAGTACAACCGCGCGCACTAGAAGAAGGTCATAAATGCATAATCGTATTCGTAAAGGGAACAAAGATGAAACTAGCTGCATCGAAAAGGAAGAAGAAGAACGGTGGAAAACTACGCTCAAGAAGACTACCGTCTTCGGGTTTGGGTTCCTTCGGGAAAAGCGCTCGAATGCACAGCGAGCGTGAGTTCCTTGAAGATGATTTCTCCGAGAAAATAAGCTTCCCGTAGCATCTTCATCGGCAGGATCCCGAAGGAGTCGGTCGTCTTGGTGTTGGTTGGCAGTGCAACGCCATTCACATAGAGTCATCTTGGCACCAACACTAGCAGAAACGGCAGCATCCGATTGAGAAAAGTGCAATTTAGGAGATAAGGATCTCCCTGTAAACTTCTGGCTTCTGGTGAGAAAGTTGACTTGGGCGAGACATGGTAGCAGGGGGTTGAAATGTACTTGAAAAGAAACTTTTTCGTCGTCGTCGTCGTCTTCGTCGTTGTCGTCGGATTAAGTGATGAGGTCAAACTCTCGCTCCAACAAATTCAACTATTCGCCTTGTATATATCCTCTCGCTTCCCTGTCCCCTCCCACACTCTGCACTCCAGTTTGTTCCGCAGGTACATATCCGGAGTATGTAAGACCTAGGACAGCTTGTCTCCGGTGTGTGCTATTTTGGCTGTTCATGTACCGACGAAATCTACTCCCCCAACCAGGATCGGATGCAGCCTGGAAAAAGTTTAGATGGAACTTTTTTGGCAGTGGCCTCCCGTTTTATGTACGTACGTATGTATTCGGAGCCACCGCCAGCAACTTTACGACCATTTACAGCAGCTGCATCAGCAGCAGCAGCAGAACAAAGAAAAGCTTGAAATGCATCCTATAGGTAGCGAGTAACAACAACAAAAATAGCAACAACAACAAGAAACTCCGAGAGAAAGAAGAAGAAGACGACGACGAAGATGGTTGGAAAAATAAACGTTGGCTGGCACAGGACGAAAAGAACAGAAAAATGCGCTCTGCGGTGCATCAATGGGAATTGAGACCGGCTGACGGATCTTTGCTGCACTCTGGTCTTATTTTCTTGTTTTATTTTCGGGTGAGTGGAAACGATTTTCCACCCTTGGGAGTTTTTTTTCTACATCTTTTTGCTTGTTTCTTGAAATAAGAGTATTGATAGATTACATAATTGATGGGTGGAAGAATTTCGGGAAATGCTGAGCAATAGTTTGGGTTTCCAGAGATTTTGGGGAATGGATTTGTAAGTAAACTGCATTGGTTGAAGTTGTCTTTTTTCCAAGAAATTTGAATTTCGTATCACATGGCATTAAAAATAAATTTATGAGTTTTTCTCCGTCAATGAACACAATGGTCAAAGTCAGAATCATCTAAATAATTTTATTATTGGAGGAACTCACATATTTCCATCAATCTGATCTGTTTTCGTTTATTTACTGTCTGATCTCCCAAACGCTGAATCGATAATTATTGTGATTCCTTAGAACTTGTGTTGCTTTTTTCATACCTGACGGAAATCACCCAATTATCACCAGTTTCTCTTTAGAGAGTATTGTTTACATTCAGTCAATTTTGCAGCTGTCAGTAAGATACTGGTCTGGCAGAAAATCAGCAAATCGTCCGTGAAAGGATTCTATGCAATATCCTGCGTTGCAGCATCGCACCTAGGGAAAACTGATGAAGTATACATCATTCGACCATCTCAAGGTCCTTCGGAGGTTCCAGGAACGAAATGCAGTGAACCATAAGCCGGGAGCTGGATGAAAACCGGAACCGACGTGCAAAAAAAAAAACAGAGAGAGTGTTGATTGCTCATTTCAAGCGGGATCCGATCATTTCAACGTGGAACTAGTTTCGTCACAAAGTCACAAAGATAAAAAGACAAAGTATTTTCAAGAAGGCCAGAACTTATCATATTAGGACAAACGCCAGCAGAGTGTTGCCAAATCGTGTGCCCGGAAACTCTGCACGTTTCCGTCTCACGAAACGTTTCTGTATGCTTTCCATGCGCGATACATTGACAGCATGATATGGAGCCCAGATTTTTACTCCAATTTGTCCAATTTGAGGTGTCCAATTTTAAGGTGCAACTTCCGAAGCTACCTGCAAATGAATAGACTGAACTCAAGGGTCAATGGCAAAAATAGCACTGCCCGGTAAACTAAAAGCTCGATTCGAAGTAAATCGGGACGCACGGTTCAATACACCACCGAGTCCCTGGTAATTGGAACAAAAAAACGTTTGACAGGCATTTGTTGATGTTTCGGTGAAAAGTGTTTCTCGATTGAACGACGCATCTCGAAATTACAGATCATGGAACTTGAGAAAAAAAAATTAATTGTGCAGAAACAGCTAGAGAATCCTTCGTGGTCTGCCTCAAAAATAGCAAAAATGTTAAAATTCCCAAAGTCAACGGTGTGTCTTGTAGTCAAACGTTACAAGGATGCTCTGAGGGTGGATAGAGCCCAACCCAAGTAACAAATTCAATTTTAAGGTACACTTGAAGAAGTTTTCATGATATTCTACATAACATCAATAAAATAGCCATAAAACCCTCTTAAGTTCCAAAAGGCCCATACTACAGGAGGTTCTCAAGACTATTTCCCAAGGTTGGCTTAAAACTTGATAGTTTTATCGGTACATACTTGTAATGACATTCAAGACATACTTAAAACTATGATAAAACTACCACAAGTTTTGATAGTTTTATGATTTTCCTCTTTAAGAACACTTCCAGTCCGTCACAAATATGCTTCGAAGATTCCATTTTTCGATTCGTTCTGCTGAATGGGGATTTTTTTTTGTTTATGGTTGAGTGGAAGCTACTATATTTCTCTCCAAAGTGGATACGTATGTAAATTAATTGTAAAATTGACCATAAATGCATCTGTTTTTGCCTGCAATTGATGAATTTTTCATACGACATTCAGTTTATTGGTGTTTTATAACATAAAAGTTCGAAAATTTTAATGCGCCTCTGAATTATTGCTAGAACATTGACTTATTTAAAAAATAAAAAAAATAGTTGAAAATTCAACTATTAGGTGACAAGGCTGATAAATTGTTAGATCTTGAATAAATTGTGTCTACAATCCATTTTATGTTTCAAAATGTATTTTAAACAGCATTGTTTGTTCGTACCATTGGAAAAATGAGAGTTTTGTTGCATACTTATGAAAATGGCTACCGTTCCGAGGGAATCCAGAATAGCCACGCTCGCCATTTTTCCAATGGTTTTATCTAAAACTACCATAAAACGCAAATAAAACCTATATTTCTTGCACAAGACTAACAAGATTTTTGAGGAGCGATAAGTTCATCTTTATTTGTTCTACTCTTGAAAAGATGAGTTACGCTTGAATAAAACTTGTTTGAATTGCTCAAGGTAAACAAGTCTTTCGTAAGATAGCCATAAAATCAGTGTGAAAAAGTGCACATCATAAACAAAGAAAAGTGACGGTGCAAATCAAAGTGCCTATGCATAATTGTTGTTCTTAGTCATAATTACAGCTTATAATTTAATATTTTAATCACCAGCGTTAGTCGATAAAAAACAAAAAAAACAAAATTTAACTTGAATATGCTAACAATGGTTTTGGGAAGAATAACAGATAATAAATATTGCCTGGAAGGCGAAACATCAGTTGAGCGAAAATGATTTTTCCTCTTGATCTATATGCTATAAGCCTAACGTCGATGAAGTACGCTGTGAGTAGATCACTGAGTAATTCCAGCGCATCACTTCCAACTTCAGATTTAACGGTGGTGGACTACTACGATAACGCATGGCGATAACGTACTACCTGGGACGTTAGGTTTAACTTGGCACAACTGTGCATAAAATCAATAATCATGAGTTGTGATTCTCTGTTTACAAGGCGACACATTGCACCATTTAATTTGATTCGTTACAAAAAAATAGACGCATAACGCATAAGATCTCTTCTGATAAGTTGTCTCAGTAGGCTGCGATTCCAATGGAATCTAGCGATGGTAAAAAAGTGTCGTTGGTGGCTGAGATGAAGGAGTATTCAATATATTGATAGGTTTTTATTGAATTTCGCTTGAACGATCCACTATTTTATATTTTCTTCACCTATGGGCGTCCATTGTCCAGTTTGTTTATTTTTCACATAATGTTCTTCTCAAGAGTATGTGTCTTATTTGAAACCAAATGGTCTAGGCTTTATGGCGGCATTTTCAAGATACATTCATCTTGAAGAAGAATGTCATAAAACTTTCTCAAAACTTTTATCAGGTTTTATGAAAGTTACAAAACGATGTTTCGAGAGGGAACTCAAGTATCTTATAAAATTACTTATAAGGTGAATAACACTCATCAATGATGTAGTTTTATGGAGGTTTCTTCAAGTATTCTTTAATCACTCTTAAGAACTGTTAATCAATTAAAACCACCTTAACTTGGAAAATGCCCTGATAAAACCAGATGATCTGCATAATGCTTTGATAAAACTACCATAAAACATGAATAAAACCAATTTGCATTTGAATTGTTACTTGGGAGTGCATCTATCATAAAAGTGGCACTAGGGACACAGAGCTGAGGAGAAAGGTGTTGAGGTACGTGAAAGGCAATCCGGGAGTCTCGATACGTGATTTGGAAAAAATACGCTTTCAAGTTTTCCACCGTGCGTTACATCGTTTTAAGGGAAGGATATAAGTTTTTTTGTGCCAGTAAACATCCAAATCGCTCCCTGAAACAAAATTTAGTGGCCAAAAAGCGAGCACGATTACTATACGAACGAGTTTTGACGAAATTTGATGGCTGTATTTAAATGGATGACGAAACATGTGTCAAAATGGATTATAAACAAATCCCAGGACGAACATTTTACCTGACAACTGGTCGTGGGAATGTCGCTTCATTCGGCAACACAAGACCAATGTTATGTTATTCTAAGGAGGTACTAGAGGAGTTACTGCAAACAATGTTAATTTCGTCGCCAAAGAGAATAATCCTCCGGATTGCCCTGAAAATGCGGTAAATAAGTGACAAATGCACAACAAATGCGTTTAAAATGTGTTACATGCATTTAAACAGTGTTCCAAGCGACTGTGAAGATCATGATGGCATCGATCATAAGTAAAGTGCGACAGTTCATTTGAAACGGTGAAATGTAATAACTTGTTACATATTGTTTGGATAATTACCCTTTAGTTTGACGTTTTGATCAACCGTGTATGTTGTTTAATTCATGAGTTATGACCTCTTGAATGCGTCCAAATTTACTTTGAATCGAGCTTTATGTTCCGAGAATACACGAATGACATTTTGAAAACATTTTAATTGTAATTCATAAACAAAATCCAATAAAAAGCACATGGTTGAAACTGTCTTAACAATTCCTATTCAGTAACATGTACAATGTAATAATTCGATCAAATTCAGTACAGATACCAATCAACCTACCAGCAAGACGGTTATGAATTGTAGCCAAACTAGGGATCAGCCTTGGTAAAAACACCGGACCGTTCTGCACGAGAGCAGAACTTGACTGCAAACACACCACTCAGTGGCTGAAATTCGCCACTTTAGTTTCGTGCTTACAGGCGAACCCGCAACGCAATGCACGGGACACGAGTGTACAGCTCGTGTATTGCTTCTGACACCGGGTCTGATTTTTGGAAAAATACACGAGCCGAGTGGCTACGATAACAAGAAAGCTCTCAACATACACTCAGTATGACACTGGTTGCCACGGAAAGAGCAATGCTAGTTGGATGATTCTTAAAATTTGATATTTAGCTTATTGGTTTGTTTTCTTGGCTGTTGAGTGACGGGCGCATAAGTTGATTGAATTTAACAAGCACGGCTCGGTTAGAAAGAAAAAATAAACCACGCGTGTATTCTGCAATCGGACAAAATCGGAAACACTCGGCTGTGGTGTTTGCCGAGAGCATCAGTCACGGTGTCAAAGCCAAACCACGAGCACTGACATTGCTGTTGTACCACCGGTGTTGGGTGTTAGCCTGGATGCACGGAGTCAAAGAGGCGAATATAATGCACGCACTAGCGTGGTGCAAAGCAGCTCGGCGTGCAGTGTAGTGTTTGGACATGGCTGCTAGGGATTCAGTAGTTAGGTGGTCCCTGCGACCTGCCGTTGGTCGTTTCGCCATTTTTGTTGCAGATCGAGGACAATCTGGGAGGCTGCTATGCATACCACGTCCCAGATGTCCGGTCTTGGCACATCCTCTGGACCAAATTATCCGGAGTCGTTTCGTGACCGCTTATGGCTATCATGCCGGACCTCGTGCAGTCGAAGCGAGGACATGCGAAGAACACATGTTTCGCGGTTTCCTCAACTCCCGCGCACTCGATGCATGCGGAGGACTGTGCATGTTCATATTTATGTAGATATTGTCCAGAGCAGCCGTGGCCTGACAAAATCTGCGTTAAGTGAAAGTTTACTTCATTGTGTCACTTACCAACCCAACCGGATAATTCCGGGATAGTCGGTGGGTCCACTGACCTTTGGTGGAGTTGTTCCATTCCCTTTGCCACTTAATCATGGATGCGGCTCTAGTGGTCTTTCGAATACCTCTTGTTCCACGTTGTTCGAAGCACTCTACATCCTCTTTTATGACGATGCCTATTGGCATCATCCCCGCTAGGACGCAGACCGCGTCGCATGATACCGTTCGGTATGCTCTTAGCACTCTTAGGCACTCAAGCCTGTGCGTACTCTCTAGCTTACTAGTTTAGTTCTTGGTACTCAAGGCGGTGATCCATGCCGGCCCGCCGTACCTAAGTATGGACAGGGCGACACTGGCCAGGAGTTTACGCTTACTCCCTTGCACCGCCGAGCTATTCGACATCATGCGGGATAATGCCGATATAGCCATAGAGGCTTTCTTGCAGGCGTAATCGACGTGACTGATAAAGGACAGCTTATCGTCGATCATGACCCCAAGATACCTCAAAGACCTCTTCGATTCAATTGTGCAGTTACCTGCACTGATCGTCGCATGTTGCTCCGATTTTCGGTTGTTAACAAGTCTTATGATGGGCTAGGTTCAGTTTCCTGGAAATCATCCAGCTTTCCACAATGCCACTGAAGTGCGAGGCCGTTAGCTCCACCTCTTCGATGGATTCACCACATATCTCCAGGGTGATGTCGTCCGCAAACCCGACTATCTTCACCCCGTTCGGGAACTCAAGCCGTAGTACCTCATCGTACATCGTGTTCCATAGCACCGGAAGGAGGATTTGTGGGACGCCTGCGGTGATCTGAACACGTTTCTGGCCTACCTCTGTATTGTATACCAGTACGCGATTCTGGAAGTAACTTCCCAGAATGTTGTACAGGTACCCAGGAATATGGAGGCATTGGAGCGAGTCGGCGAGAGCCACCCAACTGGCCCTATTGAACGCATTTCTCACGTCAATGGTAACCACTACTCAGTTTCGTACTCTTCGCCTCTTGCGCTGGATTGCCATTTAAGCTGTTTTGGTAAGCGGCCAAAGTGGCATCCACCGTCGACTTCCCTTTACGGACGCTTAGCTTAACTGGTTGTTAGACAGGCCATGTATTTTGTCAGTCTGTTGAGGATTACCCTCTCGAGCACCTTACCAGCTGTATCCAAAAGACATACAAGGTGAGATGAAAAAACTGCAATCAACTTCAGATGGCTGTCATTTCTAAACCGCTCGTCCCACAGCTGTCAGATTTATTCCAGTGACAGCTCATTATATTGTTTACAAGTGCACAAAAGCATTTTGGTGAGAATTTTCCAGAAAAAAAAAGTTATTCGTGATGGAATTCAAGCGTGATAGTGTGATTGCTTTGCATTTGGCTGGAAAACCACAAGTGGCTATCGTTAGAGCCCTCCAGCATTTAAAAGTGAATAAATCTTTTGTGTCTCGTACCATCGCTCGTTACCGTGATACTGGTAGCGTAGCCCGACGTCAAGGAAGTGGACGAAAAAAAACAGCAACATCGGCAGAAATGGTTCGAAAAGTGAAGAAGCGACTTGAACGAAATCCGCGTCGCAGTGGCCGAAAAATGGCTCGTGAGCTGAACATATCGCAATATGCAATTCGGCAAATATTGAAAAATGAGCTTGGACTAAAGCCATTGAAGTTCCAAAAAGTGCAAGATCTTACCGATGCACACAAAAAAGTTAGACTCGAAAGAGCTAAAGAGTTGCTTCGCTTGGCCGAAAGTGGTGAACTGCCGAATTTGGTTTTCTCCGATGAGAAACCATTCGCTATCCAGCAGTTTGTAAACAAACAAAATGATCGTGTTTACTTGCCAGAGAGGTCAGCTGAAAATTTGCATCTTCGGTTGGCCACCAGAACTCAAAAGCCGGCCATGGTGATGGTGTGGGCCGCCATAACAGCCGATGGTCGCTCGCCGCTCGTATTCATCGACCGTGGGGTCAAAATAAATGCGCAAATCTATCGCGAAAATATTTTGGAGGGAGCTCTGAAGCCCTGGGCATGCAAACATTTCGGCCGCAGACCTTGGACATTCCAACAGGACTCAGCACCATCGCACTCAGCACGCGCCACCCAAGAATGGTTAAGAAATGAGGTTCCTCGCTTCATTTCCACCGCACAATGGCCACCAAAATCTCCAGATGCCAATCCGTAGGACTATTGTACCTGAGGTATGACGTTTGAAGGCCATAATTCGTGCCAAAGGTAGCCAATTCGAACAAATCTAAACCCTGTCTTTGGTAGCAACACAAGGGTCTGAATTTTTCAGGCGTCAGGAAAGACGCCCTCTATCAATCACCTTTGCATCACCACCCTGAACATTTCGGGAGCCAACAAGATAGCAGTCCAGGTTCGGAATACCATCCAGTCCCGGCGCTTTGTTTACCTTTAGCGACTTTGCTATCGCTATGAGTTCCTCATTCGTCACCGTCGCCTCGTCGCCGGCCCCCGTTGTGCTATTGTCAATCCCACGTGGTCACGGGTGTTCGGCTGAGCCGCCCACCCTTCCGTCGCTTTAACAACGATAAGGTCTGGGATACTGGAACGCTAGTCATTGGAACAAATCTACGGCGGCGGGGGCCATGAACTCGGGTCGTGGTTCGAAAAGAGTCCTCCAACGATCACCTGCAGCAGCTCTGGGGATTGCTCGGTTGCAGCCGATTTTCTGGTTTTGGCTTACTTCTTTATCTCCCTCTTTCGTGCGGCCATCGCGGTGACTAGCGCCTCTCTACGCTCGATTCTCTCGGCGTCTAATCGCGCTCTTTGCATCCTTCGTCTTGCGTGGAGGCATGTTCTTTGAAGGTCGGCAATCGACTCCGTCCACCAATACACCGGTGATCTTCCATTCCTCGGTTTGGCTTCCCTCGGCATGGTCGCTTCGCACGCTCGTGTAAGTGTCATAACGGGTCGTTCGCCGCAAGGCTCCTGAGTTTCGCGTAAGTTTCGTTCCCTCTCAAGCGCATTTTTAAAAGTCTCTACGTCAAAGTAAGACGCCCTCCATCTGCGAGCGAATGGAGTGGATGCTCCTCCTTCCGCACGCTGCCTTGTATTGTGGACGATACAGTAACGAACCGCTAAGTAGTCGGGTGTAGCCATCATTCACGCTCTAATTGTTAAGCAGCCCAGAACTGCTAAATGTTACATCAATTATCGATTCCGCTCCGTTTCTATGGTAGGTAATCTTGGTACCCACGTTGGCTAGGTCTACGTTGAGCCTAGCCAAGGCCTCCAGAAGAATCTGGTCCCTGGGGTCAGTAAGGCGGCTCCCCCACTCGAGCGCCTAAACGTTGAAGTCCCCCGCTATTACCAACGGGCCAGTTAGCTCATTTGTCATCCGATCGAGCATATTGGAAAACTGTTCGATCGACCATCTTGTCGGTGCGTAGCAGCTGCAGAAGAACACTCCATTCACTGTTACAACCGAGAAGCTTTTTTTTGTGGTAGGCACAACCTCCTGAACCGGGTACCTGCCCGTTGTCCATAATGCTGCCATATTGGACCTGTCCGCAACCCAGTTTCCGTTGCCGGCTGGGATGCAGTATGGGTCGGAAATTATGGTGATATCTGATACCAACTCGCTAACTATCTGACACACAATGGTTCAGGTTTAGTTGGGTTACCTGCATTACGATTGGCTCGTTGGAATACCCTTAGCGACTGGGCACTTGCCCCCTCCCCCCTAATGACGTGCTTATCGTCCGGTTTCCTGGCGCATATCAAGCATTTGGGGGGACCTTTGCAATCCTGCGCCTTGTGGCTTGTGCTGCCACAACCTTCTGCACATGTTGTTCCTTTGTCCTATTTCCTTTTTTTCGGACATTGTTCCAGTGGCCTGCCACGCCTGGGGTTATCAATCGTCCCCTCTTAGCACCTAGCGTCTGCTTCTGTGCTAACTATGGTTGTTGACCTTTGGCGCTGGAGCTTAGCGCCGGAGCCTCTCTCTTTGCGGCCAGCCTGAGCTGGTCGTGAAGATGGACCCTCTGACCCCGCCGTCACAGGGTCGTATTTGTTCGGGACCTACTACAAAACAATTCCACAGACTGTAACTTATTCTTAAATCCTAATCCTACTCTTAAAAACAGCCTTAGACACATTAAAATCAAACACAACACTAGCACTATTGAACGAACGGAAGCATCTGTCCAATGGATTGTTAAATCCATATGTGGTTCTATGGCGTCTGATAAACAATAATTCACGCTCACGCAATTGTCGAGAAGGTGCATAAAACGATACATTGAATAACAACGAGGGACAGTCGAGATTTCCTTTTATCAGGTCAAACACGAAGAGCCTTTGCAAGTTAATCCGCCTGGAATCAAGCTTTTCCAGAGCGATGAGTTTACAGCGGCATGTGTAATCGGGCAGGTCCGCTGGGTTCGACCAAGGCAGCTGCTCTGCACACGCTCCATCCGTTTGATTTGCGTTGCATGAGACGGCATCCACACACAAATAGCATATTCCAGGATGCTTCGAACTAATGAGCAGTATAGCGACTTGAGTGCTACACGACTCGTGGTACAGCGTCGTACGAATCCTAGGGCTGCGAACGCTTTAGCGGTAGTTATGTAGACATGCTCATTGAACCGAAGTTTACTGTCGATGTTTACTCCAAGGTCACGGATGGATTCAACGCGTTCCAAGTATACTGGTCCAACCGAATATTCGAATTCAATTCGAGACTGCCGACGAGAGAATGCAATGGACTTACACTTGTTGATGTTCAATTCCATCCCATTCTCAAGGCACCATCCTTGTAGTACATCTATATGAGAAGTGAGAGGTTACAATGCGATAAATTTTTAGATCGTCAGCGTAAAGCAATTTTCCTGATTTCAGCCGATAGCATAGATCGTTTATGAACAATATGAAGATGAGTGGGCCCAGAACGCTGCCTTGTGGCACACCAGATGTGATGGAAAAGACGCGAGAGTGCGATCCGTTGATGTTGACAAACGCATTACGGTCAGACAGATAAGAGCGCAACCACTCTGTAATCCAATCTGGAAATCCCAAGTATCTAAGCTTCGCGACAGCAAGATCGTGAGGCACTTTGTCGAACGCTTTGAAAAAGTCGAAGTAAATGGCATCTATTTGACGCTTGTTCTCAATTTCCGTTGATACAAAATTGGTGAACGTCATGAGATTCGTTGTTGTTGAACGCTTCATATCAAATCCGTGTTGAAACTCAGATAAAAATGGTTGAGAAGCAGCGTACAGGACATCATGAACTAATCCTTCGAACACTTTAGCCAGGCAGCCCAAAATGGAAACGTCACGATAATTCTCAACTGCATGACTAGATCCTGCTTTGAATATCGGGCAGATCGAAGCTGTCTTCCACAGTTTTGGGAAGGTACAGTGGCGAAGCGAGCTGTTGAAAATGATTGTCAAAGGCCTTTGCAGAGACTCAGCACGTTCTTTAAGGAACAACGGCGGAAGGTGGTCGGTGCCAGGTCCTTTGGAAACGTCTAGCTTATTCAAGGCAGACATGACATCATGCTGTGTTATTTCGAAGAGCGGCAGATTCAGGTCGAATAATGGGCAGTTCCTGAGGCTGTGAAAATGCTGGGGAATTAGTACTGTGTACGTTTTCAAAAAAATCGTAAATAGATTGGCTAATCCATCAGGAGAATCAGCAGTCGAATCTTTGAAAGTCATCTCAGCTGGAAATCGATTTGAGCGTTTGCGGTTACGAATAAATGTCCAGAAAGAGGAAGGATCTTGCTTCGCAGTCGTCTCCATGCGGGTGATGTAATTACGAAAAGACGCAATTTGGCATTCGTTGTAATTGGATTCAACAGAATGAAGATTGTTACGATTTTCATCTGTTCGCGGTCGAAAATAACGATTGCGGGACTTACGAACAACGTTACGAAGGTGCTGCAGCTCAGGAGTCGACCAAGGATGCTTGAAAGGCTGTCGTCTACATCGCTTATGTGGCACGTGTTCGTCCAAGATTCTGTACAGAGTGTCATAAAAGATACATACCGCCTCGTCTGTGTCCTTGTAACGGAACATCATATCCCAATCAACGACAGAAATAGCAGCATTGAGATCCACAAAGTTGCATCGTCGAAAATCGAAGTTGTCAATCTGATTCGGGCTCTCGGGTCACGGCATAAAAGTATCATTTACGCCGATACGAAGAACGAATGGCATGTGCAGACTGTCAATCCTGAGAAGTCCTGACGGCGGCTCGATTAATTCAACGACATTTGGATCGTAGACGAATGCTAGGTCCAGTAAGCGGCCTATAGAGTTTGGAATCTCGTTGACTTGGTGAAGACCGGAAGCGACCATCGATTCCACAAGCTCGATTTCTTGTTCGGATGAAGCATTGGATGGCAGCAGTCCATTGACATCCTCGTCGTTTATCCAGATAAGCTGGGGAAGATTATAATCACCCACAACAACGATTATGTTGGAATCCGAAATACGTTCACTTAGCTGCTGAATCACTATAATGAGTGTCTGCAAATTACGACTCCTGCCTTTCCTCAAGTCTCACAATTGTTCCGCACAGTTTTCGCCGCATTTAGCCTTCTGTCATTTTCGAAACATGATTGCCGCCAACAACACGCAGGTACACGCTAGGTAGAATTAATCTAAACAATCCAAATTTAAGTACGATTGACTCAAATTCGTCGGAAGTATGGCTACTAAAAAGTGAGTAAAGATAGTTAGGAGTACCACGATGACAATTCAGCGCCAACATTTGATTAGGGCGAATCTGCTTTTGTAAACAAACACTTTGTCTGCTAATTTATCGGAAGTTGAACACGATTCCTTCAAATTAAATATATCAGCGGATAGAGATGAAGCTCCTCTTTCTTAAAGAGTGCTTAATTTATGCTTGTGACCTTTTGTTCAAGAGAAAATGACTACGAAAGCCATTGTTTACAAAAGCAGATTCGCCCTAATCTAATGTTGGTGCTGAATTAGTAAACATCGATCGGATTCAAAACGATGTTGACCGTATGTCATCTTACCACTAGAAACTTTCTTCACTCACTTTTGAGTAGCTACTTCCGCCGAATTTGTGTCAATCGTACTCAAGTTTGGGTTGTTTAGAAGTAGCGTGTAGTGTCCAAGGACAAGGTCTCTTCACAACACACAGTACACGCTAAGCTCAGTTTACCCATAATCGCGTAAAAGTGCACATACTCATGTATGGGTAAAGTTGACTTTACCCATATTTGAGTAAATTTGTATGTGAAAAAATACTCAAATATGGGTACACTCAGCAAAATAAACTTTCGATATTCATAAGATTGCATCATGATTATTTGCTATAAGTAATCAGTATGAATTTTATAACTTTATCTTATAAATATACTGCCGTTCTACGCATAACTGTCCCATGTTGCAAAAGTTGAGAAAAAAGCGTTTTAAGTTTTGCTTACTGGCTAGTAAGATTCGTGGTAAAACCCACAAATTTATTAGTGGCATTTGAAGATGTGGCTGAGTTTCGATGTAATCTGTTGTATTACAAACAATACGATTGTTTTTGTATGTAAAATACGAGGTAAAATATTCAGTGGGACTGATATGCGTAGAATCTTGCCTTGCAGCAGAAAATTCTAGGCATATCAGAATCTTGCCTTGCAGCAGAAAATTCTAGGCATATCAGCATGATGTATTGATGGATCGTTGGCGATAGAATTTACTTTTTCAAATACACATGCCACATGCACACATTATTGTTCATGCTCCTACCATGATTCTGATTATTTTTTATCACCATACCATCATTAAAAACACAGTTCTATCAAATGCAAATGGTGGCTTATATAGACAATTTAATGTCAATGTTTTCATGTCAAAGTCATTGTTTAAGTTTACATATAAGCCCCTTATCAATGCTGAGTGTCGAGTTGTTCCTACAAAGAATGTTGTAAACTTAAATCAATTTTGTTTTCAAAGATCTCTTAAGTGGGACTTCTATGCCTAGAATTTCAACATGGGACAATCTAACTTGATGTTTTTTTATGCAAATTCAAAACAAAGTTTTTTTTATATATATTTATATAAATATATATCCAATAGTATAGTTAAAAAATTAAGCATATATCGAAAAAGCTGCAATTTGACCAAAAGCAACATGGGACAGTTATGCGTAGAACAGCAGTATAATGATGTTGAAAAAAAAATGAAAATATGGAGCAACCTGGATTCGAACCTTGAAGGTTGAGGTTATGGGTCCAGTGACTTGCCCACTAGTATATATTAACACTTGCAATCTGGAAAGCTTAAAGGCGTACAAGAACAACGTCGTGTGAAACAAAATCTATTCCATTGCATCGTTCGTAAGTTCAATCTCATAAAATTCTTAAGATTATTTGGCTGAGTGTAAGTAGTAACGTACACATAAATGGGTATGTGCAATTTTCGCGATTATGGGTATTCTTTACCAGGGATGCCATATTCACAGACATGTCTGTAAATTTGCAGACTTTTCATTTTTGTTGCAGACTTTTCTGACGATGCAGACATTTAGCAGACATTTTATTTAGGTTGCAGACTTTTACAGACATTTGAAATATTTTTATATTCCATATTAAGGTATTCTTTGAACTTCGGATTCAAAACGTACAAGGATCTGAACAGTATTGTAGATACGGTTAGAAGCTTTGTTGAAACATTTTTTTTAAATATCGTGAAGAAACAAAAGCGGTGGGCCACTTGGATACACAATGGGCCGGGAGATAAGTATCGTATAGGCCTCAATCCCATGTGAAAAATTATTGTCAAAGCGTTGGTAATATTGGTCCTTTGCCATTAAGTCACAACGAAAGTCAAGAAATTTACCGTAAAAAGAGGTTGCTGAGTTTGTTGTTCTAAAGCCCAGTTGGTTGATGCTCGGGGTCAGAACAACAGAAAAAGTTTTGAAATAAATCTTAAAACTCTGAATTTTCCAAAGTACTACTAAATGCATCATTTCAGTACATTTGTACTACGGATTTAGAAATATATCCCTGAATTAGTCCTAGATTCCTAAGAGTATAGAAAGAAAAGACCCACTATTTAGGGTACATCCTGGAAAGTTTTGAAGACGACTTCCCAGAGCTTAAGGAAGATAATTCCCGAGAAAGAGACTTCCTCGAAAAAAAAAACTTCTCCGATAGTCAGGTATAAACTTTTCAGAAGTATTGGGAGCAAGCAGTTCAAGCAAGAAGAACCTTCAAAAATTCACCACTGAACATTACCGAGGAGAACATTTCAAAATTTCAGAATAAAGATTTCTCAAAATTCTTTAGAGAGAACAGAATGAATCTTCACAGGAGCATTGGGGGTACTTCTCTCTAAATTGAGCACGAATTTCCCAATAGTTTCGGAACAAACTTCCTCAAAGTTCTGGAGAAAACTTCCCATAAGTTCAGAAGTCGAGCAAGAAACTTCAAGAACAAATTTAAGGGAATTTTCCTAGGAGTTTTGGAGACGGCTTTCTCAAAGCTTCAATAAAAAGGTCCTCGCAGTTCAGGATGGGATCAATCAGAAGTTTGGAAAGAATAAGCTCAAGAAAAAACTCCCCCGAATTTCAGAAAGAAACTTACCAGAGAGGGCACTACCTGTACGATCAAGAAGGAATTTTTTAAAAAAATCAGTAAAGAACTCCTCAGAAGTTCACAAGAGGTCTTTTCAGAAGTTCCGAAGAGACCAAAAGTTTAGTTGGAACTACCCAGAAGTGCTAGAGAGCTTCTTCAAAGGTTCGAATCGAACATTCCAGTATTTCAGATTGAGAACTTCTCGAAATTCAGAAAATTCTAGAAGGCTAGGTAGATACTTTTGATAAAACAGGAAGAATATTTGGGGGAGCTTTCTAGTAGTTCAAGGAAGAAGTATTGGGGGAGCTTTCTAGTAGTTCAACAGGAACTTCTCAGGGACAAACATCCCCGAAGTTCAGGAGAATACTCCCTTCGGAAGCTCAGAAAAGAACTTCTCATAAGTTTAGGAAGAAACTTCTTACAACTTCAATAAGATTTTCCAAGAAATTCTGGAGAGTACTTTCCCAAAGTTTGGCAGAAATTTCTCTCGTAGTTCAGGATGGGACTTATCAGAAGTTTAGAAAGTAAATTTGTTCAGGAAAAAAAAACTTACCAAATGTTTCTAGAGAGTAAGGATGGGTTCTTGAACGTGAATGTCGAAGAAAATAAGAAGTGACTGCCAAGAAGTTCATGAGGAATTTTGCCTGAAGTTCAGGAGGAAACATACAATCTAAGAAAAAGATGCAGAAACGTTTACATAACCACACATATAGCGAAATGACATAACTCGTTCTCTTATTACGTCTTTTCGTTGAAAGAAGTCTAATTTTGTAAAAAAAATTATAGACTTTTATAGACATTCCCAGACAATTCAAATATTTATCACAGATATTTGAAAAAAATATCTGGCATCCCTGTTCTTTACCCATACTTGGGTAAACTGATCTTAGCGTGTAGAGCTATCGAGACGCGAAAAAATATATTATGGTTTCAGTTGAAAATCGAATTTATCGACTAGCGACAATCGATTTTACTCTCGTTCTGTACGTTAAACCTAATGTCGGAAGTAGTGCGCTGTACGGCGCATCTGATGCGCCATAGAGCGCACTACTTCCGACATTAGGTATAACGTACAGAATGAGTAAAATCGATTGTCGTCTAGTCGATAAATTCGGTTTTCAAATGAAACCATAA
>JASCZW010011221.1:0-32897 GCA_034211315.2 Aedes japonicus | reverse complement strand
AACAATATCTATTTGCATTAGAGGACCTAAGGGCCCTTAACGTCCAGGTTGAATGGCGGCGACTGGCCCAGAGCCAGGTCTAGTGAAGGAAAATCATCAATTTGGCGTTGAATCAACAGGTGGAGTCATCGCCCATCAAGCAGCATAAGAATGTATCCGATGGATGTTATCTAATATAAAACAAACACATTTTCAAGGCTTTGGAATCTATACTACGCTCATCTATTCATTTGAAAGATATTAAGAAATGCGAATAATAATAAAGTTCGAACCCTAGGTGCCCAGAACCACTAGTGGTATCGAATAAGTGTACAACTCCAAGAAACAATCACTTCCAATTTTTTTATTCTGGATCAATCTGTCTTAAATGTTGGATTTAATTCTAAACATAAATAGATTTCTTTCCTTCTTATCGGGAATTTTTTTTACTGATTGATGATATCACATACATCATTCATTGCAAATATACAAAAACAAGCCCAAGCAATAAGCTAAACACTTCGGTTATATGAGGGTTCCTTAAAAAAAAAATCAAAATGTAAATTTTTTCTGAGGCAAACCATGCAGTTGCTTGCTTTCTTCTAAACGCTGTAGGCAAAATAAAGTGCCCAACTCATCATTCTTTTCAATTCCTCTCAATTATTTTGTTCAAATCAAAGCAAACATACTCTGGGATTTTTCGATAACTTAGTATTTTTATTTTTATTTCAAAGTCCAGTAATGGAACATATATTTTTTTAAATTCTATTTTGAATTTGAAAAAAAAAACAGTGACAGAAAACAGTGCCAGCAGTGAGTTAAATAAACGCTTTTTGATAATAAATGAGTTCTCTGTTGTGCTCTTCCTAGGGTTTCAAAATAGTTTTGTTTTGTTGGTAAAACCAGTTACGTCCATTCCTGAATCTAGAATCCTCCCCAAATTCTCAATCTAACGATTTGGTCGGACAATACCGGAAGAAAGACTTGGTCTTCTCGGTAATATGCTTCATGGCATTGTCCTGCTGAAATATTTCTTTGAACCAGCAAAAACTTTAGATTTTACCGCAGGACATTAATGCACACATTTGCTATCATTATCCCGGCCAACATCGCCGCATGAAGAACAGCCCCATCACATTCCCCCCTCAATGCTTCACTGTGCATTGTATGTGGCGCTACTGAAGCTCCTTACTCGATCTTAATTCAGCTAATCAGCTTAATTGGTTCATAGAACAGTACCAAATCAAAATTAATCCGTTTGGCTTTGTTTGCCTTGCTGATAAACTGGCGCTGCCGGGAAAATCTGCTATTCGACCACGAGATGGCTGCAACCAGCTCAACCGGAAACAACCGTAGCACAACTGGTGAGAAACCGGAGAGACAATTCTAATTCAAAACTCATTTGAGAGTGGCAACATGCCAGCCAGCACTTCAAGACTCATTGTATGAGTTGAGTGCATGCAACCTAACGCGATACGCAGACAACGATACTGAATACGTTCCAGTTTGATGATGTGCGACTGACCCCTGACTAAAAACTAAAACTACCGTATTCCAAAACTGATAAAATCGTTGTCCGATACAACGTTAGAAGATATTGCGAATGCGATCCCCACCAGGTTCCCACCAGATTCCAATGGTGCAGAGAAAGTTGATCTTTTGCTGGCACTTTCAGTTCAGATACTGCATGCCATAAATGACATGGAATGAGTTATTGGTACCTCAAATTTGTAGCTCCGGTTGTGCAATGTTTTGCTTTCTAGAAAAGACTACCAACTCAGTTTACTCCATAGAGAATTCGATAACTAGCTCTAGAGCCCAAGTAGACAAATGGTCTAAGGTATCCTGCAAGGGTCCTTGTAGATCGACCCCGTAGGGTTCCGGGACAGACACCACGCCGTCATCTGCAAGTTGTCTCTACGTACAGTTGTCATTTAAGTCATTTATTTCAAAGAGTACTCGTCA
This sequence comes from Aedes japonicus, assembly GCA_034211315.2. Classification (NCBI taxonomy): domain Eukaryota; kingdom Metazoa; phylum Arthropoda; class Insecta; order Diptera; family Culicidae; genus Aedes; species Aedes japonicus. Next base: position 30,953 of record JASCZW010011221.1, on the reverse strand, counting down.
ACGTTTCACGTGATAGCCCGTCCACGAATTGTCTCTAGTAACCACGTTTCTTGACCTTGGTGAGGCTCTTAAGTTTGCGTTCGAGAGCCGTGTGTACTTCGAAGTGCTCAGGTGTTCCACGTCTACGGAAAACTTTAAACGCGTCAAACTTTTTACAGTAAACCTTGCCCAGACAACCAAAATGCACGTATATTGAAAGTTGTCTTTATGATATACAAACATATATGTAAGTAAACAAATCGTATAGAATGCAAAAAATATGGTTTATACGTGCAAAAGTGGAGGCCATATACGTGCAAATGCCATTGTTTTCTTGAACGAGTTGATTTGATATCGTATGCGATTGAAGTTGTAATAACAAATTCGATTTAAGAAGCTTAGCGAAGTTTATCCGATTTAGTTTGTGACGCAGTACGATGAATAAATGACACATCGTATAGAAGTCGAAAATTTGCACTCTTTACGATTTAACTTAAACATAATACGATAAAGGCCACAATAAATTGCGATTTTGATTTAAAATATAGGAATATACGATACTATTTTAACACTGTTATACGACTTGTGGTTGTCTGGGTGGTGCATTGCTGATCCCACCATAGAGAAGGAGGTTTCTTGCAAAATGAGGTTCCTGGAATTGGTCGAGTTTGAGCTTGAAGCGCACTCTCTAAAATCAGGTTGGAGACGAAGTTATATTCCTCCAGCGGTGGAAGCTTCATCTATAGCTGAATATAGCTGTTCTGAACTTAGTCCAATCAATATTATGAGTTAAGTCATACGCGATGTTGATGGATTTCGATGGATTGAACCCGGTGGCAATCGAAATGTTTATGGGCAAGTGTTCACTACCGTGGGGATCTTTAGTCACATTCTATGTGCAATCTAACGATAATGAATTCGGCAAAGTGTAAGGTTTAATCTACTGCCAATGGAACCAGTCAAACGTGTTACTTCTCCTTTGCTAAGAACTGTCATATTGAAGTTGTCATCATACAGTTCTACAGATCAACCGCGGATCAGGAAGAACCGAACAAATAACTGAAAGCTGTTGATTGTAGTGCTAGGAGGACTATGTACAGAAACAATGCCGAGGATTATATTTTTAACAACCGCCTGACATGTGGCATCTTCACTCTATAGAAAGAGTTGCACTACTTGATCCCCACAAGTACTCCTTCTCCGCGCAAATCCTCACGATCAAGACGAATAATATTGAAATCATAAAACGGATTTCATCAATTTCTGGTGAGATCCCTGTTTCACAAAGAGCGAATGCATCGCAACCGGCATTGTGAGCTAAAAATTTGAAAGATTTCCATTTAGGAGAAAGACTATTCGACTGCAAAACAATGTTTAAATCCCCGCCCTCATTTGGAAAATTATCCATCGAAGAAACGATAGCTGGAAGGAGGGGCCACTCAATTTTAAATTGCTTCAAAAAAGTTTTCACAACGCGATGCATTGCCAGAACAATGCTCTTAAGAGGGTCAGAAATTTCGAGGTGCTTGGGGATTCCTTCGACAATGTCGTCAAATGAGAACAGCCCAATCGAGAAAGAGGCTTCCGCTCTTAAAATCGGGGCATTAGGAGTTTTGGTGTTCCCAGAAAAGATGGAAAATCCTGGGTATAGTTATTACTACAGAAACCAGGAGGAATCCACTAAATTGCTCTCAGTTCCGTTCAATAGAGAAGTATTAGGCGATAAGTAAGCGAAAAATGAAGATGAAGGAAGCAGTCATTGGCCAGATGAAGAATTGATGGCATCAGCTAGCCAAAACCATGACTGAAAAAGGTCTGCGGCGGCTGATGAATGCTATCAACAGAAAAGTGGAAGAATTTCTTCGAAATAATAATGCATGATTTGTTTTAGTCAATTTTATGAAATAAAATTATTGTTCGGATCGAATCTTAAAACTTCTTCAAAACAGCTCTTACTGAGTAGATCAAAGCTACAAATAGATTATTATTATTATTAGAATTGAATAAGAGGTAATTAATTAAACTTACAGATAGTTTTTCCTCCTGTAGACTGATTCGTGTTTACTGTTTTTTGTGTGATTTTAACCTCTATAGCTGTCCAATTATATATGTTATCTGTTTGTATAATAGTTTAAGATAGGTTTCAATAAATTGAAGCTCATTATTCTATACTTACAGTTGCACTAGAATATTTTAATTTAATCTAGGAAATCGAAATATAAACTTTTTGAAACAATTTTAGAATAAGCTCGTGACTCGAACTTTGACAATGAACTGAAATTGTGTATTATCATTCTATTGTATATTTTATTCATCATCTTCTACTACATATTTTGTGCGTTTTTGATTGTGTATGATATATTATCTGCCATTTGATTGTCGCTGTCAAACGGCTCTGTCGCACATTCCCGTGGGGCAAACTGTGTGCCCAGCTGTGTTGATCCCAACAATTATATTATCTTTATTTGATTTTTAGAAAGTTTTTCAATTGAAAGGAAAGTTTGAGACGTTCACGCATCTGAAAGTGTTCCAATGATCATGCCTTTCAAGCACAATAATAAATAATAAATTTGAACGGTCGTTTTGTGATTATTACGCACATGAGATATCGACGGAAAATGAAAATCATCTCTAAATATTAACATAAACATTTTTTTAATTTAATTAATTTTCTGCGCCAGTTTGGTAACTATTTCTTGAAGTTTCAATTGTTGATGATTTGGTGAGATATTTTCAAAAATGTCAGATTTGAAAATTTCCAATCGTTCTGAGTAAAATTTGGGTTGGGGGATCAGATCTCGTGAGACAAGCACACCCGAGGCTAGACATTTACTCAATAACGATACCCATAAAAATAAATGGCCGATGGCACTAGTGGTGAAGTAGTTGAACTTTTTCCTCATCCCAATCTGTTTGCTATCAATTTCTGAGACTAAAAGCCTCTGACCATATTTCCCATGTGAAAGAAATAAAAGCCGTTGGCCCAGGCCCAAACTCTGTTTAAACGTGACTTTTAGCCGTAGGCTAGTTTGTTACGCCATAAATATACCCTGCATATCGAACCCATCTACACACCAAGACAGATATGTTATTACGAAATGACATCTCATGTATTGGCTTTCACAAAACTGCAATATTTCGCTGACCCACATGTATAACATTATTTTCGCCAATTTCTTCCCATAGATCCACCGCAAGTGACACTGACGCTCGGATCAACGCTTAATCCGGACGACATCAAGGAGGGCGATGACGTCTACTTCGAGTGTCACATTAAGGCAAATCCGAGGGAGCACCGCATTACATGGTCTCACGATGTAAGTATGGTCTGATGGTGTAGCATGGTCAGTTTTTTTTCCTTCTATTTAACTTTTTTACCCTGGTCAAACCGGCTGTGGCGACTTTGAAGCGTCCTGACGTAGATTAAGTGAATGTTACGAGAAAATGTGGAGCAGTAGACGAGATAATTCATTTAATTTTCCTGGCCCATTTCGTGTTTTCCAACGGTCTTCTAGGTGGGTTGTTACAGGTAACCCACGAGTACTGTGCTAGTGAGTGCCAGCTATCGTTATATCCATCGCATTTTCTTAATGGCCTTATCTTAACGAATCTTGTGCAAGCGATAAAGATCCCCCTTACGGTTATTTGATTGAAATACAGCTGATCAGTTCCGCTGGAACAACGACTTCATCAGCCACGCTATTCGGAGAATTTCGAAACTATGAAAAGAGGGCTGTATCTGATTCAGCGCTTCTGCCTCCAGCGTCAAACTGACAACGTTTCATCGAGGGACTGAGTAAATGTTTGATACGACTCAGTCCAGAAAGCAGCAACGACTCTGGGCAGCTTTTCTTGGCAGCAGCTGAACGGCGTTAAGATTTCCATTTATAACTAAGTTTAGGGAAACATCGCTAGTCGCGCGAAAGAGACAAGGGATGGCATTTTTGCTTCAAAGTCGACAACGAATAAGTCGTCACCGTTGTCACTGTTGCCGCCATCGCTGTTCTGATGCTCGTCATCACGCGCCATGAAGGGATGAATGCGAAATTGAATGAAATCAGCTTAAGAGAGATAAATTGCTCCACGGAATATAATGGCATCATATTTTCTCGATGTGAATTTAATGGGATTTTAATATGTTTCCTTCCCATGCTACCTACACCGTGCGGCTGTGAGTCTTTAGCCCGGGTGCCCGATGTTTTAAAAGAGATTTCACCATCGTCCTTTCAGCTTCCTACTACGACTAGCAAAGGGAGGCATGACTAAATGATTCAAATCGTGATTGTGGGGTTTGTGAAGGCGTCTGATTCTCCCTTTACTCTATTCCCTTGTTGTATGAAATTTAAAGTAAATTCCTACATAACTTCTCATGAATTACGTTTTACGGTGGAACATACTGTTTAAGAATTTCTTCACGCAAAGCAAGATTTAATTGAATTTATTATGCATCACTAGAGCAGCTTATTCCAATAATTTCTTGTTAGGAGAAGTAGAGTGCACATATCTATGCAGTATATATGTAAAAGAATCTCTTTGGGTAATCCTAGGATGTGTGCCTATCTCAAACTGGTTGAGCATATTTAAATTATTCATAATGAATTCCTAATCTAGATTAGACAATGCATATGAGTTTGTTGAATATTCATTCAAATTCATTTTTGGCTAATTAAATTCGTGCCAGGCTTTGTAAGCTAAACACTAAGAACATTCCTCATGGTAAATCTATGATAATTGAAATATTAACCGGCAGTCGGTGATTAGTCGACGAACAGCTTAGTTTAATCTCAATTCATACTTTGCATTTATTCATCATTGTAAGGTTTGTTCACCTTAAAAATCCAGCACACAGAGCAAGCCACAAATTAATTTTTTTTTTCAAATATTGTTTTGAAACTTTCGGAGTGTAAAACAAAACATCTTTACGAAGGATTTTCCTGTTCATTTAACCCAACTTGCGCTTCAAATCCAAATGCCCTTTCGTTTTTCATAAAACTCTCCATGAGAATTTGTACAACATTAGAGCTGACAAGTTTTTGTACATTGTCCAATGCTTTCTTCAATTTTTATGGTTTAGAATGATTGCGTAAATCCTGCATCATAATAGCCCAATAGTCTTAGATTGGTGTCAGCTGGGCGATTTTTTATCCATGTTGCGTTTCTCATCACTGCGATGAATCCTTAAATCTATTGTGATAGATATCCCCCTTTTTTATTGCTTTAAATATTGTCAGCATGACGCATCACTATTGTTAGAAGTGATCACCAATTTTTGACTTAAAGCGTTGTCCCAAGGCGGTATAACACACCGAATAAAGTGTGCTACCGTGCTGTGGTTCTCCAGATCTCAGAGGGTTCTAGAAGTTCTTTGGAGATTGCTGGGCAGTGGCATAACAACACAAGTAACAAATTCAATTTTAAGGTGCACTTGAAAAAGTTTTCAAGAATCATTTGATAAAACCACGCATAAAACTAGATATTCTACATAACATCGATAAAACAGCCATAAAACCCTCATAAGTTCAAAAAGGCCCATACTACAGGAGGTTCTCAAGACTATTTCCCAAGGTTCGCTTAAAACTTGATAGTTTTATCGGTATATACTTGTAATGACATTCAAGGCATACTTAAAACTATGATAAAACACCACAAGTTTTGATAGTTTTATGATTTTCCTCTTTAAGAACACTTCCAGGCCGTCACAAATATGTTTTGAAGATTCCATTTTTTGGATTCTTTCTGCTGAATGAGGACTTTTTTGTTTGTAGTCGAGTGGACGCTAAGGAAGAAAAAGAAATATCGATATACATATGGCGTTTCTTTTCCAAGGTGGGTACGAATGTAAATTGATTGTTAAATTGAACATAAATGCATGAGTTTCATGCCTGCAATTGATAAATATTTCTTGTGACGTTCAGGTTATATGTGTTATGTAACATAAAAGTTCGAAAATTTTAATGCGCCACGCAATTATTGCTAGAACATTGATTTATTTAACATATGAAAAATACTTCAAAACTCAACAATAAGGTGACAAGGCTAATACGTTGTTAAATCTTGAATAAATTGTGTCTACAATCCGTTTTAAGTTTCAAATTGTAATTTAAATAGCAAAAATTGTTCGTAGCATTGTAAAAACGAGAGTGTTGTTGCATACTTATGTAAATGGCTACCATTCCGAGGGAATCTAGAATAGCCACGCTCGCCATTTTTTCAATGTTTTTATCTAAAACTACCATAAAAAGCAAATAAAACTTATATTTCTTGCCCAAGACTCACAAGATTTGTTGAGGAGCGCGACAAATTCATCTTTATTTGTTCTTTTCTTAAAAAAGATGAGTTACGCTGGAATAAAACTTGTTTGAATTGCTCAAGGTAAACAAGTCTTTCAAAAGATAGCCATAAAATCAATGTGGAGAAGGCACATCATAAATCAAAAGTACATATGCATAATTGTTGCTGTTAGTTATAATTCTCACTTAAAATTTATTGTTTAACTCATAAGCGTAAGTCGATAAGAACAAAAAAAAACGAAACTTTTACATGAATATGCTACCAATGGCTTTGGGAAGAAAAATAGGTAATAATATTGCGTCGAAAGCTGAAACATCAGTTGAGTGACAAATGATTTTTCTCCTGAGCTATACGCTAAACATAACGTCAGTAGAATTGCGCTATGTAGTGGATCACTGAGCGATCCCAATGCAGTACTTCGGACTTTAGATTTAACGTATATAACATGAGAAAATCGATTTTTGCTCAGATGATGCACCAGTTATTACTTGCAACGAGTATAAATATTGTGTAGCCTGTTGGGAACGGAAATGCACGACTCGGGGGACTTTAACATTAACATAACATTTTACTATCGTAGGCTTTTATTGAATTTCCGCTTGAACGATCCACTAGTTTTTAATTCCTTCACCTATGGGCGTCCATTGTGACAGTTTGTTCATTTTTCACATAATGTTCTTTCTCAAGAGTATGTGTTCTAAGTCAAATGGTTCTAAGAGCGTTTGATGGTAGCATTTCCAAGATACATTCATCTTGAAGAAGAATGCCATAAAACTTTTTCAAAGCTTTCATCAGGTTTTATGAAAGTTGCGAAACGATGCCTTGAGAGGGAGATCAAGTATCTATCAAATTACTTATAAGGTGGATTACACTTATAAATAATGTTGTTTTATGGAGGTTTCCTCAAGTGTTTTTTAATCACACTTAGGAACTGTTTATCAATCAAAACCACCTTATCTTGGAAAATGTCCTGATAAAACCAAACAAACTCCATAATGCTTTGAGAAAACTACCATAAAACAAGAATAAAACCAATTTGCATTTGAATTGTTACTTGGGAAGTGTAACGAGACTTCTTTATCTATGTCACATAATCGACATGAATCATCTTGAAGCTCTCCTGTCAGCTTCAAGTGCTATCGGCTCTTTTTTGGTAAGAAAAAAAAAATTACGAGTCATTGAAATGTTTCGAGAGACGAACCGCTCTGATTGCCTAACGATGAACGTGTTGTTCCAGTTTGCCCTCACTTTTAAGCATTTCCAGGCTTTCATTTCCATTTTTAGTGAAAAAGCAGATACGCCACAAAAGGGTTCAGGTCCTACGAACTGATGAGACGATCCGAGTCTTGCTAGTTCATCAGCTCTCTTGTATCTATCAATTCCACAAAGGTCGGGAACCCAGTACAAATTGACTTGATTACTACAAGATAACTTTTGGAGTGATTCCCAAACATGCATGGAGTTGCATATTACTGACATAATGCATATATTTGGATATCTATAGTTTCTGCGTAAGCAAATAACAGGACATTCCAGAATTTCTTGAATTTCAGCTTGGAATACAGTTGACCACTTACTCACTGAAATTGATATGTTAATCCCTGCGCTAGTTGCACCTGCTTCCACTTGATTGTTTATTTTTGAACCGTCTGTATATAATACAATCGATCCTTGACGGAGGTGTGGACCACATCTTTCCCGCGAATCACGTCCAGGATCAATAACTTGATACGGACAGTCAAAGTTGTATTTTCTCTCTATCCAATCTTTGTTGTTCATAACTAATGGATTAAAACTAACAATTTTTTTAAATGCTAAGATGTCCTATTAGATCACCATTGAAAAGATTCACAACCCGAGCAGGCACGAATAACTTAATAACTGGCCTTGGTATTTAAGAGCTCAGATTAAGAGGTAAAATATCTAAGCAAAGTACCATAACCCGAGCAGGACCGAAAAGTTTGATAACTGGCCTTGTTATTAAGGAGCTCAGATTAAGAGATAAAACACCTGAGGATAATATCATAAAATTGTTTCCCCAATGTTATGCGAATACCAAATTGAAGTAATGCAATACCAAAATAGTACCTTTGCGGTATTTCCAGCTATCCAAAATAACAAGTTTTTTTATTCGGAAGATATTTTGCTTACGTATTTTACCTCTTACTCTACTCGAGCAGTAGACAACATATGAATACCTAATTTTGGTCTTGATAACTGGCCGTGGTATTAAAGAGCTCAGATTAAGAGGTAAAATACCTAAGCAAAATACCTAAGAATTGCAAGTAAAATATCTCTCGAATACCTAAACTTGTTATTTCGGATACCTGGGAATACCAAAGAGGTATGTTGGTATTGTCTTACCTCAATTTGGTGTTCGCATAACATTGTGGGAACAATTTTATGGTTTTATCCTCAGGTATTTTACCTCTTAATCTGAGCTCCTAAATACCAAAGCCAGTTATCGAGTTATTCGGTCCTGCTCGGGTAAGCTCTTTAATACCAAGGCCAGTTATCAAGATCAAAATTAGGTTATCATATGTTGTTATCCTTCGTTGGAGCGCTCTTTTCAGCTTTGAATTGTATGTATTGATGCAATGGTATCATGAGAAGCAATGCATTCAGTGCCTTTGTTTGTGTACTTCTCATTGCACGAGTAATTGAACTAGTTTCAACTAGTTCGGGGTTGTTTGGAAAAATAATGTACTTGGGGATTAAGTTCACATTAATTTCCTTATACATTCCAGCATCTGTTTTGAGTAATGACATGCCGACAAATCAAGCCAAGAATTCGGAGGCCTGTTGTTCGACCTCAGCAGTGGAAGGAGACATTCCTTTTCGTAAATTCGGCCATTAATGGTTGAAGTCGTCACGAATGGAGCATTTGGCATCCCATATGAACAACATCTCATGAATCTATTTGTTAGAGGCGCCAGTCGCTGAAAGATGATTTGGGATAGCACTTTACAGCCGGTATTAGGGACGGCGATCACACGATAAATTTCACAGTCCAGTTTGTCGTCCTTCTTGCAGATAGGGCATATAACCACATTCTTCAACTCCTTCAGCAGCTGTACAGTATCCCAAACCCTGACTATCAGTTGGAAATTGACCAATTTATTCTTCAGCTGCTTGTAGGCATCCGTTTTTCAGAACAGTCCCTTCCTTATCCTGACACATTTCAGCTCGTGGTACGAAGCCTTTGCGGGATGTGTTAAGTTTCTGGTAGAATTTTCACGTTTCATGAGAGCGGTGCAGCTGTTCTAGCTCCTCACACTCCTCCTTCACCTCCTCCTTCTCCTCTTCCTCCTCCTCATGGTGACGATTTTTCTGCCGGAAGAGTTGGGTTTGCTGCCTCCACTTCTGTCTGTACTGTATCACATTCTTACGGGTTGCTGGATGCTGCATAAGTGTCCACGCTGCGTTCTACTTCCAACACTTGCTGACATTCCTTGTCGAACCACTCGTTCAGTCGGTTTTGTTCTACGTAACCTAAGACGTTCTCCGCTACACTGCTGATAGCTGATAGCTGTTTTCGCGGTGCTCCAACAGTCCTAGAGGGGGGAGTTGTCGAGCTTATCCTCTTCTAGCAGCGCAGTGTCGAGCAATAAGGTGTAGCCTGCGGTGACGTCTGGTTCCTTCAATTGCTCGAGATTCACCCGTGGCGGGCATCAGTACCGAAAGTTGTTCACTACGGATAGTTTTGGGCGCATCTTAACCATCACTAAGTAGTGGTCCGAATTGATGTTGGTGCCTCGAAAGGTTCTGCCGATGTGTGCTGTAAAAAAGGCAATACGTACGGTCATGTTTCTGGAAGTAGCAAAGCTGGTCTGCACTAAAATCTCAATAACCGGTTTTATTCCTCCTTCTGGCAAACCTGAGCTTTGAAATCCCCAAAGATGATCGTGATATATTCACGCTTCAGCTGCGTGTAGAATTCTTCTTTGTCAACGTGAGAATTTCCGAGGTGAGGGCAACGCAAGTTAATGATTCTGATATTGAAGAACCGACCCTTAATGCTCAACCTGCACATTCCTGGGTTTATCGGCCACCACCTTGTAAATCACTTCTGCATCTCACCCATCACGATACAAGCTGTTCTCAGCTCGTGTGTATTGCAGCAGCTCTGGTTGATGGTATGACCATCCCACAATGTTCGTACCGTGGATCCTTTCCAGCACAACTTCTGCAGCGCTACGATGTCGAGCTTGTGGCTCATTAATTCGTTCGTAAGCACCCCGGGTCATCCGAGAAAATCGGCAGTTCCACGTCCCGAGTTTCCAATCGTTAGCCATTATCCGTAGCCTACACCCTCCCTTACCCTCGTTTAATTCCAAGCCAAAGGAGGCGCAAACAACGCAATTTGTTGTAGTCCTTGGTGCGCCATACAACAATGTTTGCAATCTTTCATACAACATGCTTGATTCAGGCGTTATCTGGCTTGAATTTACATAAAACATCACATTGTGTTATGCCAAATCTAGCATTCCCTTTATGTGCATTATATAACACAGAAAATCCCATGTTTCTTTTTATCTATGCAGGTTAGGTTAGTTATCACTTCACGCTTTTGAGACTGAAAATCAAAAACAAAACAATAATATGCGAATACTATCGAAGTAGAGTCGCATTGGAGCGAATATCAGAATATCGCATTGCACAGTGGTCAAAAAGTCGATTTTAACGCTCTTAATTCATAACTTCCCAAATTGTGGGGCTAGAGCAATGGCGTTTTTGGCAAAGTTGCTAGATATGACAAGCTTCATATTTTGACGGCATGACTTTTGTGATTAATCCCCCTAAAAGTGAGATAAAAATTCAACTTTTTTAGGATTTTGAGATAGAGATATGATGTCTTCAGCAAAATTGTAGGGAAAGTCAATACAAACAACTTTGCTGAAAACACAAAAATTGTATGTTTCACCCAATTGGAGATAGAAAGCGTTTTATAAGAACTAACCTCCAAAAACACATTTTTCACTGAAACATTTTGTTTTTAATTTTAAGGACAATATAATGTTCTACAAAGTTATTTGCAACATCTAAATACAAAACTTTCTAGAATATACTATACCTGCATTATTTCAGTAGGATGAGTTATTGAACTTTTTTCCGTTTTTTTCGTCGTATTTTCGAAGGCTGTACCACACTTAGGAGCAGGTAGGAGCAAATAGACTTGGCTGCATTCAATGAACTTACAAGTGGCATTTAGTTTGTCCGTCCACAACCGTCTGCTGGGAAGTTATGCTCGAAACAAATTTCAATGGTTTTAATATATTTCATTATTCAAACAGTATTAAAAATTGGTTTGTTTTGGTAACCACACCTTCAAACTCATTAATTTTAGCATAATTGTACATTTTGTTTTTGTCTATATTTTTATTCATTGTATGTTATTATAATTCACCCGATTTTCATTTAAATTATTATTAATTATTAATTAATCATTTGTTTTCGAAGCCGTTTTTAATTGCAGCCACGTCTTTTGTTAGCAGCTGCTTATCATCGCCAGACAATGGTTTCTCATGCTTTTTGGGCCAACCTCGAATGCTTGTGATCAATGGATCTTATGATACAGGCAAGAAGGTTGGAAGAGGTATTTGCATTTTATTTTATTGGTGCGAATATCACACAACGCCCCACACCACGCGGCTGCTTCGCGCAGCCAGCAGTAGCCTACAGGGCAGTGTCGTTAGAAAAAAAACAGTCCAATGAGCGCCGTTCGTTAGCATTGCAATCAGTTTTATCTTAAAAACTTTTTCCACAACCGTCGGATCGCTTTGCATTCTTGGAAGAAAAGTTTCCTTAAAAAATTTCCCAGAAAAAAAATTGGATCAACTTGTTTTTAAAGGACAACTGGTCACCTCGCCATATTTTAATCTGCAACAGTATATTTCTCCATAGAAAATCCTATGGAAAATTAAAACCGCGGGCTCTAAATTATAGTTATCCTGATCAAGCTGAAATTTTACAGAGTTATAAAAAGACCCAAAAGGCTCCCAAAAATCACTGAGCAGCGGAATTTTTTTTTTCAAATGTCCGTGTCCCAGTGAGCATCTGTCTCATATCACGCTAATAGACGAGCTTAAGATCATTGCAATCAACGAGTTATGGTTGATTGTTTTCGAGAGTAAAACTAAGAAGCAAGTTAAAAAAACGTTTGTAGCAAACTAGTCTTATTTTGCCTTTCTAAATGTGACCGGAATCGCAACTGGGAACTTTATTCTAATGTTCTGAAAGTTTCTGAGGTTAACACTCGTTTTTGAAGGTTGGTCCCGATAGATAAGAAATAAACAGAGGTATTTACGTGCGAATACTGGCAGTCCTATTTACAGTTCTTACAGCTCGCCAAATAATCCGGCTGATGCATGAGCTGCTTAAAACCCGATTTTTATCCTATGTATTTGACATGTCAAAAAAATTGACTTTACATAAGAAAGTTTTCTGCGAGGACGCTTGTATTGGAACTATAGACCTGAAGCTTTCAACATCGGATGGGTCAATGCCAGAGAATTCATGAAGTAGTTGATCCCATCGGCAAGTATACATATGAAACCAATCTGGTTGACTCTGTTTGCTTTACTTTGCGTTAAAGTTTGCTTAACTAAGTTAGGGTATAAATTCGCTCTAAAAATTACAAATTCTTGGGTTTATTACACCATTTTAGAGTTTGAAAACATGAAATCGGGTAACGATTTGTACTGAAAGAAATAGTACTGCATTCATCCAGACACAATCAAAATAGATTTCAAAAAATGGCATACTAATCACAATAAACAATTGTTAAAGATGGATCTTTCAAGTAAACGTTATTATCAAAAAAAACTATTCGTTTTTATTTATACTCTGATAAAACCATGAACTAAATCATTATTCAACCCCAATTTCTTCAAGACGTTTCTACAGAGCTTTAATGAAAAAAATTAACACATTTACATCCAGGTCAACAGTTCAACAAAATAATTTCATTTATTTTTTCTCTCTCTCTCCCTCGTTCCATTCTTTGCATCTGGATGCTATTTTACAATTTCTGGTTGGATTAACTTCTTCCTAACGTTCTTCGGATCCTCACGGATGCATCTACCGTCGGTGCCACACAAAATGCATTCTTGTGGGATGGAAAAAATACTCTTGCGCCACCCACCCACCTTGGATGAAACTTCGAAATCGCAACTGGGTAAAATGTTCAACGACTGGTGGGTGCTGGAAAAAAAACTCTTGAAAATAATGGCTATGGTTGGTGCTCTACGAACGCAACAAAAAAAAAACTCAACCCTTCGACTCTTGCTGCATGCTGCTGGAATCAACTAATGAAAGGGTTTACCAGTGACACAGAATGTGACATCGGGGGTGATTATTTCGACGCGCTCGCTAGTGCTGCAACGAGTTGGACGCTACCATTCCGGCATGTATGCTTGCTCCGCTGCCAACGACCGTGGCGAGACCCAGAGTGAGCCAGTCGAGCTGAAGATACACTGTAAGTACTACTTGCACTTTTTTTCCTCACCAGTTCTGCTATATAAACCTAGTCACATGTATGTTGCACTTTACGGACGGCCCCCAGCAAACCAAATGCGGTGAGTGGCCATGAGACAATAATAAGGGGTTCTGGCCCGTGCTCGGAGACCAGGAAAACATTGCACTACATTCTACACTACGGCTCGAGTGCTTGGTTGACAGCTGTTAGACTAAGAGCTGGAAGCCTTATGCGCCGGGAAGCTGTTTTTATGTTTTCGCACTTGTATCCTTTTAGCGCTTTCATTAAGGGTAAAAGACAATTGGGCAAACTGCTTGCTGTTTAAAGGGATTTCTACTTGATCCCACTTTCTGCTTGTGTGGTCTATCGTGAGTGATGCTTCGCAGGCAAAATCGGCATTCAAGATTGTGAACCGGCTGCTATTTGGATAAGAATTTAGATAAAAGATGTCTATTTGCGTTTCAATATACTACAATATTTTAAGGTGAATCAAATTCTTCCATGAAATGTATAATATAGTACTCAGCAATTAACGATTTTAAAAATTTAGTTCAAGTTGATCAATTTGGATGTTGATATGCTTAAAAAAGTTTTTTTTTTCGGTTTGCTATAGTGTGCGTGAAGTGTCGCCAAGACACATCAATAAACATATCGACAATGCGTATTTTTTGCTTACTTTGACTATAAAGCAAGCTATTTCATGTTTTTTTCTATAAATATTGATGAATTTCCGTGCAGCTTATGAAAACACAAATGCTCAATGAAGATGGATACAGAAGCAACAAATATTAAGCATTCATCCTATTTCCCATCGAAAGCTTATTGAGGATTCTTCTTTCCTTCCTCTTAGTGTGTGCATCTAGTCTCAAAAGTGTGGAGCATAGATGAAAATGCAGTAAAAAGGTTAGATGAAAATCTCACTAAGTGAAGAGTATTTGTAGTTTACCAGATGATGGCTAGACGACACATTTTCCTATTCAAATGGAACCGTTATGTGGGGGCAAGTTGAAATTGCTGTCTGGTTTGCAATGCTATTGGAATTTCGTAACAGTTTTCGTAGACAATACATGTTTCTTTCAAACTGTTTACATAACCCTATTTGTTAAACAAATTTCAGCTCAAAGGCAATTTTTACTACAGATAACTTATAAACCTATCAACTGGTCTAGAAATGCATTAGGATCTCATAGCGTATTAGCAATGTTTTGTCGAGTTGGAAATTTGTTCGACTGCTCTGTGAGCATAAACATAACATTTTGCTTGCTTTACGTTTGGGTGTTTTGGACTTGCAGAGAAATCCGTCAATCTAGAACTGTCGATTGCTTCAAAGAATACTTATTCGGGTGGCAGGTAAACTTAACAAACGTTTAGTTATAATGTCAAATTTGCGATCACAGATAAATTTGACTATTTTTTTCTCGATGGCTGTCCAATGAGGGTTATCTAGTAGTAGTTTACTACCCTTTTGTAGGCGCGTCTTTATTTTATTGTAGTATAGGAAAGGCTTGTAAGATGGAACACGATTCGTGATTTGCTCGTAACATGTGTAATTTTTATTTGTTCGAGGATCTTTCAAAAGAAGAACTAAAAGGCTCCAAGTTGGCCCACGGAACTGATTATTTATAGTCATAAAAAAAATGGCCGATTTTCGAAATCCATCGAAAATTTCAATTTCAAAAACTGTATTGTTATATTTCAATTTATTGTTGATTCCATGAAAAAAAATGTTTTCCATCTTACAAACCTAACACAAAACTTCAAAAAATTGTTTCACTTTACGATTTGTTGGAAATGCCTTTGGATCATAAAAATACATCAAAAATGCTACCCAACACAAATGTTAACCTTTTATATCGATAGGAAATTTCCATTTATTAAGCACAAGAAATAAGTGCTATTTTAATTATGCCAATACTTTCGAACAATGAAACCTGGAAGAGCTAAATCTAATGAGTGTATTCACTTCAAAAGCAAATGAAAATTGAAGAATACTTAAAAAAAAATGAGGTTAACACTTGTCAGCGCGATAGTGTTGTCGCTGTGAATTTCAAAAGTGGCGCTGTTCCATCTTACAAGCCTTTCCTCTACCTAAACTTGACGTTTTTCAGGTAATAATCAAAAAGCTTCCGATACAACTCATATTTTTCAAAAGAAACGTGAAACTTGAAACATTATTCGATTGAGCAGGAAGGCAATACGGTGCAGTTTAAACTCGTTATAGAAGCTTTGAAAAATAAATATGTAATTCCGGTAGCTGATAATATATTACCTTATAGTACCTGCTTGAACTCCCCTGTGAAATCGTGATACTTAATTATCTTATTTGTGAACATTGACTGATCAACTTCATAACAACTTCATATACATTTTTTTTTCTTTTATCTAATCTCAATGTACTATAGCATAAGGAAATTGAAAAAAAAGGAAATTATATGTAAATGTAATAGTCTACGTTTGATTGACGAAATAAATAAATAAATAAATAAATCTGTCCCGTGCAACGATGTGAACAATTACCGTGAAATCTGTATTCTCAGCTGCTCGAAGGTCGTAGACAGCAAGTACTGTACCGTTCTGGTTCATGAATAAACGATCGACCATAACTTGTTAAACATTGTATTAACTTTGGTGAATAAACTGGAAATACGAGAGCAAGTTGACGCTGTGTACGTTGACATGGTGCCACACATCCTTGCAGTCGAAAAAAAAAGGAGTGAACTTCCGGAGTGGCTGACTCATGGATTTTGTATAACCTAACTGGACACACTTCTACGGTGAAATTTTGTGTATTCTGATCTGCTTCTCTTAAAGGGTGTCCACGATGAAATTGCCACACTATGAAATTGCTCTTACTTTTTAACCGTTGGGTAGAATTTAATGGAATTTGGGTGGATTTAGTTCATAGTGCATTATTTATATCCTGCAAGTTTTAAAGTCCTGTGATCGCGGAAATGGAGTCAAAAGAACAGCTCGTGCGTGATAAAATCTTGCGCATTCATCACGAGAACAAGGATCTCTCGCATCGTTCCATCGCTAAAACGTTGGGAATCGCGAATTCCACTATGTCGCGAGTGATTAAGCGGTTCGAGGAACGGTTGACCACCGATCGGAAGCCCAGAAGTGAAGGAAAAAGTATTCCGTACAACACCAAAAATCACAACCGCGTAGTTGGGGCCATCAACCGAAATCCGAACGCCTCCTGCACCTAAGCCGAAATTTTGTCCAGAAGGCCAAAACTAAGGCTGGGCTTCGAACGTTCAAGGTACAAAAGGCCCCTAATCGCGACGAGAAGCAGAACAAGTCCGCCAAAACCCGTGCCAGGACCTCAACATGCTGACGAAAGTTTAATGCTGCATCATGGACGACGAAACATATGTGAAGGCCGACTTCAAACAGATCCCCGGCAACCTGTTTTTCACGGCCAAGGATAAGTTCAGCGTTCCGGAGCATGTCCACACTCAGAAGAAATTTGCGAAGAAATTCCTGGTCTGGCAATAAGCGGCTGCTTCCTCTCCTGAAGGCCCACAACGTCCCAACAATCTTCTGGCCGGATTTGGCCGCATGCCACTACTCCAAGGACGTGCTGAAGTGGTATGCGGACAATAAGGTCAATTTCGTGCCGAAATTGTTCAACCTCTCAACACCCGGAGCTCCGCCCCATCGAGAAGTACTGGGCGATTATGAAGCAGCACCTTCTTAAACGACCTAAGGTAGTGAAGACAGTCGAGGAACTGAAGAAAGTATGGGTTTACATGCAAAAAACGGTTGATTCACAGGTTGTGCAGAATCTTATGGCCGGGGTTAAGGCCAAGGTGCGGGCATTTGCGTATGGACTGTAAATAAAATACGAGTAAAATGATAAAATGAAGTTTAATAGTTATTTCTCAATCCCTGAAAATTTGATGGCAATCGGATGAAAACTCGAATTTTGCGAATCAATTTTGTGTGTGCCAATTTCATCGTGGACACCCTTATGGATTCGCTCTTGGGTGCCGCAAGGCAGCATTATAGGACCTAAAATCTGATCTGAAACGTACAAGCACCATTTAAGATTTGTGATTCATGTTGATAGATATATAAGGTTTGTAGAGCACATTGCTGCTGTAATGGCTAAAGCAAATTCTATGCTGGGCTTTCTGAAACACAACACGAAACACTACAACGATGTCTATAGTCTAAAGACAATATAGGCTAAGGGGATGTAATGTTAGCCTAGCTTTTTCATTCGGCCTATGTACCAAATATGTCATTAACTCAGCGGTAATCAACAGAATGATGTTACTATCAAGATGACCGATATAATTCGAAGCAATTCTGACATCATTACTCAAGTTACAGTTGTTTCCTTTCGTGAAATTAATGAATATCTCAGCTTTTAGAACATCATGGTTTCACGGTTAACACGTTCGTCCCCAACCCTTCTGAGACAGAAAACATAAAATTTAAAATTGTTGAAACTCCATCGTTAGCCTTCGGATTTTGATGCAATTTTTTGCAATAGATCACAAACTGAGCCTAGTGTTTTTATATCTGCACTGGTTATTCCGGAACTTTCCGTAGTTTCAGATTCCAAGGTGGAAGTTCTGGGGTAAGTACCTGTCCAGGGATGGTGGAAAAAATATTTTTAGAAGCGAAACATGGCATGCGGCATATCAAATTTCACGATTTAGCAAAACTAGGTAATCAGAAGACATTTTGAGGATTTCTGACCATACTGGCCACTAAAAGAAGCCCTGCAGGATCCGAGCTCCCCGGGAAAACTGGCCATTTTCAAATCGTTGCCAAAACCTGGCTTGCGACTCATCAAACTTCAGGATTTTGCAACCAGACCATACTGGTCACTTAGGGAGGCCCTGCGAGATCCGAGTTCCTCCAGGAAAGTGGCCATATTCAAATCTTTTCCAAAACCTGGCTTGCGACATACCAAACTTCATGATTTTGCAAAACTTAGTCTTCAGAGAACATTTTAGGGTGTCTGACCATACTGGCCACTTAGAGTTGCCCTACAAGACTAAATTGAAATCGTTTCCAAAACCTGGCTTGTGACATATCAAATTTAATGATTTTCCAAAACTTTGTCTTTGGATCACTATATGTAGATCAATATCCTTTTCCAACCAGGCTGGATCCGCGATGCTCATATTATCAGATTTCGAGTCATTCAAAATTTTGCACAAAAATAATTCACACTATCGAACAAAACAAAAACACAAATCCCGTTTCAACCGCTAAGCCACAATATTTGTTATGACATAAGCTCTTCTAACTATGGTTGTCTCGGCCAGTGGTCTTTGCCTCAACTAAACAACTACTTTTTACAAATGGATACTGTCGAACTAGAAAAGACACGCGCATTTTAGTGCACCAAAGCGTCGCAAGCCAGGTTTTGGAAAGATTTGCATATTGCCACTTTCCCGCAGGAACTTGAATCTCGCAGGCCTCCCCAAGTGACCAGTACTTTTCAAAACGTCTTATCATGACCTATTCTTGCAAAATCCTGAGGTTTGATAAGTCGCAAGCCAGGTTTTGGCAACGATTTGAATATGGCCACTTTCCGGGAGAGCTCGGATCCTGCAGGGCCTCTTTTAGTGGCCAGTATGGTCAGAAATCCTCAAAATGTCTTCTGATTTGTTTTGGTAATTGGTGAAGTTAGATATGCCGCATGCCATGTTTCGCTACTAAAATATTTTGTCCACCATCCCTAGACAGGTACTTACCCTAGTACTTCCACCTTGGAATCTGAAACTACGGAAAGCTTCAGAATAACCAGTGCAGATATATAAACACAAGGATAAGTTTGTGATCTATTGCAGAAAACCGCATCAAAATCCGATGGCTAACAATGGAGTATCATCAATTTTAAATTTTATTTTTTTTCTGTTTCAGAGGGGTTGGGGACGTTGCTGAACTGATTGACTGATCTTCAAATGATCTAAATTTTGTTAAATTGAACCGATAAACCGAGTAATGCAGCCTACATGTACAAAACATATTCATGCGTTATAAACTGCAGTTTACACAAATAAAATAACAATTATTCTACAAGAAAACGGTGGACCCAATGTAAGGGGACATAATTTTTTCTTTGTTTTCAACCATGGCCTGTTGTCTGGATAACTTAGTAAAAATAGTGTTGGCTCATCTAAATACAAACCAAAGGAATATAACCTGTGTTGAGTGAACTATAATGTTTTCATTAACAAAAGGCCAATAAATCATAAGTGAAAATCTCTGAAGTATATCAGAGCAGTTTAAGTTGAGTTTGTTTGGTGAAAATTTATGTTGGGTAAAGCGAATAAAGCTGGCAATGTCTTTAATCATAAAATCAGGAAGAAAACCGTACGAAGACTGCATTTAATAAAAAAATCGATCGCATGAGACGAAGTTGCTTCCATGACTAGACCCAATTTAATGCTTATAGCCCGACATTAGATCCATATCCCTCGAAAGTTTCTGACTTTATAAATGAGCTGTACAGTTTTTCACGATACCTACTACCAAATGTTTTATTATACGTTTCTTAGCAAGTGTATAACTAGACAAATATTGCATACAGCTGAAAAACTTTATGAGTTATAATAAAAAATGTAATCGATAGTTTCATATTAGGCTGAGTTAAGGGACACATATTGTTTACTTGTGCGCAGTGTCTTGGAATATGCGGTACTAGTTTTGGCTCCATTTTATGCAGTTAACATCAATAGGATCGAATGAGTTCAACAGAATTTGATGTATTCGATATGCTCTCCGAAGCCTTAACTGAAAGAATAGGGGTGAGCTATGTGAAATTTGGATTTGCGACCTTTTTAATGTATTGGTAGACCCAGTTCTTGCTTGATCTCTGCCCAATCTCACTCATTTGTACAATATGGTCCGCTCACGGTTGGTTATCTTCAAATTTTCTTTTTTTTTTACTTTTTAATGCCATACTTTTATCCTTTCTTCAACATGTTTTTATCAGTGCTTCCAATACCCAAGCAACACAGCTTTTATTCAACAAGTTGAGAGTATTGTAAAATGACAAATAAAGGTTACCTATGTTAGTGAAAAATACTATATTTCATACCTTAATATGACGAAATAAGCGCAAAAAGTGAAGCCTTATAAATCATAAAATGGAAGAATATTATCCTCATAAATGTTAAATCGCCAAGTGTGGGATTTGAACACTAGTCCTTGGTGTGATAGGTTTGTAGCTTCTGTGCTAAGCCAACTCCGATTGTTGAAAAGTCAACCATGGGTATCTTTGATCAGCTTTCCGTCGGCAGTGAAACCACAAATTTGTACAACAGCTTCATCGTTATGAAAGAAAAACACGTTTTGCGAAATATGGTTGGTGTAATGTGATTTCAAAACTATTTAGAACTACACATAACATCTTGTCCAGTTCATGTTTTATCAATAAATGGAACCATGGTTTTAAGAACAATAATAAAGTATTAATCACTTGCATCAGATAAAAAAGTATTTTTAGCTCGACCGTCAGCCAGTGTGATAAATAGAATACTAGAGATCCAAACCGTTCCGAACTTGACATGTTTTGCAATAAGATAATAACACATTTATATTACAAACAATTAAAAATCCTTCCAAAAAGATGTTGTTGTTGTTGTTGTTTTTTATTAATGACATTTTACATCCAAAAAGATGTTTAGTGTGCTACTTGGGTGCTTGCCCTGAGTCACTCAAGTATTTTCCTGTGCGCATTTTGCTGAACCGTCGCAATCAATATTACGTAAGTCATAAGTAATGACTAAACACGTATTTATGGAGGACAGAGAGCTTCCTTTCCTGAAAATGATTGTTTCACAATATAACAACGTCAATGGTAGGCTCATCATTGTGGATGTCTAGTAATTTGCAGAAGGAGATGTTCGCTCATCACCATGAGGCACCAAGAGTGAACAACAATGTTTTTGGCTAGAATTAAAGATATGAAGAGAAAGTTTTGATAGTTCCGCTAGTGTGTGGCAGGATTGGAAATGTAACAGATGTTTTTTTATGAAAATTGAGCGAAAAGGGCATGCATACGGTGGTAGCTCTGACTAACGACATTTTTGCCTAACATCCCACTGCGGGTAGGTTAAAGCACGGACTAAGTCCGCCACTTCAACAGGCAAAAATGTCCGGTTGGAAGACGCTCATGTACCACTGTGGCTTGTATAGTTATTCTAGCGATCTATTGTGTGCACTCTGTTTACTGATGCGCACATGGGAGAGGAACTCTCTCCTTTTTTGGGTTTGTTTTGATTCGCACCTCCGATTTCACTTCTTTATAATGCTTACGAAGTTCATGTTTCATGATGGCCCAGTAATTATCAATTGGCCGCAGTTTCGGTGCGTTTGGGAGGGTTAAGATGCATCGGCACGAAATTGACCTCCTTAGCCTTGTACCACTCCAAAACCTTTTTCGAGTAATGGTACGAGGATAAATCCGGCCAGAAAAAACCGTAGGACCCTCTTGTGACTTCAAAAGAGTAAATAGACTCTATTGGAGGCATTCCTTTAGATACACCTGCCCATTGACCGTTCCAGTTATCAAGAATGGTGCTCCGCTTTCCACACGAGCAAATTGCTTGCCATATCATATATTTTTTGCAAACTTTGACATCTTCTGCTTTCCTACGTCCTTCATCGAATTTATGATGAGCAGTGAAAAACTAGAGTTCCGGAAGCTGCCGGTAGTCTGCTTTTACATACTTCTTATGATCCATACCGAGGCAATGTGGTTTCGTCTACATCTGGGAAAAGACCCGGAAAGACCCGGATTTTAGGGGTACATGCGCAAAATTTCTTTGCGCCGCTTACAAACTTACACAGCGCAAACAAGTACACATTGAACTAATTCCACCCAAAATTTCATTAGAAAATATTCATCGGGTAAAAAGTTACAGCAATTTAAAAGTGGTGCGATTTAATTCCGTACAACCTTTATGACATCTGAGATTGCTACATATGTGGATTGTTACACATGTGATCTCAAAAAGCTATTTTTCTTTTCTCGGGTATTTCCTGCTCTACGTATTGTTTGACTTGTTCTCTTGGAAATTATAAATTTAGGAAAATTTGAACAAACACCTGACTTGTTTACTTTTTAAAAATACACATTGAAAAAAAACTACAACACATTTTCCAACTATCACTTGTAAACCTGAACAAATTCCTCTAAATTACACTCCAAACACTTATGTTTTGACAGATAGACCCTATTTTTCCTGCGACTTGCAGACCTATTCAGTGTCCAGTGCTTGACCCTTCCCTCGTCCCTGTTTGCTTTCTATCTTTATATACTGCACTCCAGTGAAAGTGAACATGTTGTGGGATAGAACTGCTTGCTGTCACAAAAAGAATCGTTAACAATCACCTCCGAGCACGAGGACACGTAGCCGCAGCGGATCACGAATTCGTTCAGTTCCCTCGTACACATAATTGGTTACCTTTGATGGCTTTCCAGTGTCAGGAACTGACGACTTTCGGCCGCAGTATTGTCGATAGGTGCAGGATGCTATGGTACCGAGAAACAGGGTTTATGGGGTATTTCTTAAATAGATTTGCGTGTCGCATAGTTTTAAAAGAAGAAGGTCTTAAGACTCAGTCATTATCAATGATTTTTTGTACTTATTTAATAAAATTAGCAATAATATGTGGTAACATTGACCATATAAATAGGGATTTATTTTGTTGAAGACTGTAAACAAAAAAAAATGACACAATTAACTTGTAACATTTTAGCTTGTGGGTTTAAATAGATTAAATTTTGACTGAAACAAGCTAAAATAGGAAAAGTTTTATCACGATCTGTCCAGATTTTAGACTTTTGATACAGAAGATGCTGATCGCCTTCTCAAGCTTTGTTGCTAATCTGCCTATTAAGTCAACGGCATGTTTTTTTATTTGCCCCATTGATGAGGCATCGCAAAGGATCCATCATCAATCCTGACCTCCCAAAATACGTTGTGTTCCAAATAATAGCAGCGCCACTTTTTGTCCTTTATTATTCATGCATATGTTACTGCACAGAAAAAAATAAATTTGAACAGGCGCGTAAAATTTCCCCTCGCTTAATCTAAAGCTGAAGGAGGTGTAAGCAACGAAATTGTTAGAAATCTTTCATGCGACATACAACAATGTTTGCAACCTATCATAAAACAAGGTAGATTTAGGCGTTATCTGAGTACACTAAGGTTTTTTTTACACGGGTTGTTTTCGTGCGATAACTCCAGAACGGAACAACTTATCGACGTAATTCAAATCACATTTTACGTTTTGGGCGAAAAAGTAATCAAATGGCAGTTTTTCAAAAAATCTCAATTTTTGGTGTAAATACTCAAAATTTTAAAAACTATATTTTGACCATTGCATGGAAAGCTAACGTATACAAACATAATCAGAAGCAATATAAAATGTATAAGTATGTGAATTTATCAACTCTATTTAGTCTCTTTCACACGGTTCCATACTAACAGTGGAACGTATCCCCCGTGTAAAAAAAAAACCTTAGTGCATTAGTAAAACGACATTGAAGAGAACTCTGCACATTGTAGTCGAAATACGCGTATCTGTCAAGATAAACAATAGAGGTAGTTCGAATTAAATGGAAAATACTACTTTTATTCTCATTTTCTTGTTACAGGTGTTCCAATAGCTCACACTTTCCAGAATTCAGTAAAAGACTGAATTCAAAAAATCTGAACATATAAATAGGTTCTGCGTAGCACACTACAATCATAATTAAATGTAGTAACTTGATTATGACTGAGAAAGTCATATTTATGTTATCTCAACCGAATGAAGAAACCGAAGAAATGAGTTCTTAATAAATCTTCCAACACATGATAATAATTAGCATGGCGACATATAATAGATTCAAAACTCCTGCTGTCAGTTTTTGCTGAAGTTGCAAACATTGGTACAGCCATATCTTGATGTAATGAAACACAATACTCTTCATGTTATCTTGTCATGTTCTTGTATCTTCTTAATATTTAAAAAGCATTATGTTTTTGAATGCAACACTTTAAATAAATCCTACAGAAACACTTCAGCATGTTTTGTCTAAGAAGTTATTATTCACTTCTGTTTTACGTTTTCTAATAGTTTTAGTTTTTAATATTTCTTGTTTTTTGTTAACCATTGAAATTTGATGCTTCTTCTTTGACACTGTACCCGTTTTTCATTATCCTTTTTATTTTCTATTTTTATTTCTTTTAGTTTTATTGACAATTCAACATTTTTGGCCTTTTTAATTTAAGAGCTTATTCTTACTCGTAAAAAACGACAAAACAAGTAGTTCCGTACCATCAAACCATGTTGTATTGAAAGGCGACGCTAATCGAGATTGCGTTCCTATCGAGGTATGACTGTATTTGGCGTTGCCACCAGGATCAACCGAATGAAGATCATATATAAAACATATGAATGCGTGTAGTATTTTCTCATTGACATCGTGTCCAATATATTCTCATACAAAATAAAACTCCATTTATTTCAAATCAATAATCCAGATTTTATTGATAACTTTATCCATTATATTGCAATATAATACTGATCAACTATGCATATGTTTTGGAATAACACCGCCTTTAACCTTCTTTGACCTTCAGCTCCAAACGTTTTTCGAAACCGTCACAGGCGGCACGCATGACTTCATTGGCATTTTGTCCCAAATTCGTTTGATTACGGTTTTGAATTGGTTCATATTAGACGCCATGTGGTCATTTACCTTCGCCAGCATGTATGACCATACGAAATAATCCAAAGGATTCAGATCTGATGAACAGGATCTGATGAAACGTCGGTCAAATTGTCTCGGCACCAGCCCTGAACGATATTTGCAGGTATGCGATGGCGCTCCGTCCTGCTGAAACACATCGTGATCATCTTTTGCACACCTATTGCACGCATGGTTCGACAACTTCCTCCAAAACTTTTGTTTTATGATATACGACATTCACTTTAACGCTTTTTCGATGAAAGCCAGTGTTAATTTGCCTGTTTGCAAATTTCTCCCCAAACCATCACTTTGGAATCGTGGAATATTCCTATCACTCCCTGGAACAGTTCTCGAAGAGAGAGCCAACAATCTGTCGTTCTGGACATTGTGGGATTGTTGCAAGATGAATAACTTTTCGTCGGAAAAGATGAATTTTTCCCACCATGCGCCGCGACAAAAGCAGACTTGCTCTTTCGAGTCGTTTCTTATTGGAAGGTTCCGAAATTCCGTGAACCTAACGTTTCTTAAAAGCTTGGAATACGAGGTCATTTTGCGGTGTTTTTTGCATTGACGATCTCGAAACATTCAGATCTGCGGCCAGTTTACGTACAGAGCGCTGTGATTTTCATCTTAACTCCTTTATCAGCCAGCACAAAAACTCCTTTATCGCTGGTGTAAGAGATAAACACCGGAATGAAAACAGTCCGGACATAACCTAAAAAAAGCGTGCTTATATAAACATAGTGCAAAACTACGCCCAACACGTACGTGAAGCATGCTGCGAAGTTGCAAGGCACCAATGCAAGAAAAAAGTGTATGAGAAGATATATTGGTTACACGGTGTGCATACAATGATGTACACCATTATATAAATATTCCATACAAGAAATGCGAGGCACCATCAGGCACCCGATTGAAGTTACTTCTGATGGGGAGAGTGCTGCAGTGCCAACTCCCCGTCGCTAGCAGAGTGTGAGAGGGACTTTCTTCCCGCCCAGCTGGGACATCCTCATATTAGGATAACTCTGCTCTTATTACCAATTGTTCAATCTTGTTGCAGAAGGGAAATTTCTCTGCATCCTCCTAGTAGTGCCATAAGTGATGTGCTGCCTATTTATCTACTCGACAAATGTTTGGCCTTTCATTCAATAGCATGAAGAATAGGATAATCAGTGTGTTTAATGAAGCTAGATCAATGAAAACAGAGAAGAGATTTTTTGTCTTATTTTAATTTTCTCGTGCAACACAATGGGTGGTAGTACATATCATAAGCATCATACATCATACACAAAAACTATGAAACAACAAGTTCAAATTAATCAAAGAAGATATTATTCAGCTCACCATGCCATGACAACGACACTTCATGTCTTTCGTGTTGTTGATTCAACTTCGATCTACGGCAGTATTCAGAGAGAGTGGTTCAAAAACAAAAGTAAAATGAAAACTTCTTCCACTTTCTCTACGACGTATGACTTGCATCCAATGGAGCTTAGTGTAAGTCCGCTGGAAAAAGCAAAAAGCAAAAGTTGTCTGGTTTGATGTGGTATGGAAATCAAACAGCATGTTATATGCCTTTTCCTATGCTCTCGCGGCACTTCAACACTGGATGTCGTGGAGATGAATGATGGAGTAGAACGATATGTGCAGTGAAGGCTGTCGATTCAGTCAGAAATGAACAACCAGGAATACAAAATATTGAATAAAAACCACTGATAGATTTGTTAACGATTGTGCTTTTTCACTCATGAGTTTTTATTTTAGCACACTGAGCTCAAATGCACCTATATCGGGGCTTTTGAAAAATCGTGTCCTTCGTGAGTTGTACAGTCACAAAGAAGAATAGTGTTTTATGTGTATGTTTATACAGATCTTTGTTTTTTTGTCTCTCTGATCTGAAACAAAACAACAAAGTTTCATCTGCCTTTTTTCCTCCATCTCAGAAATTGCAAAGAAGTTCCAAAATAATGTCAAAAATTACATCTTAGGGGCAACTTTGTACCAAATGAATGCGTGCTTCAATTTCAACCGAAGGCAAAGCTTTGCTTTTGAACAAAAGCTCTTGCACCTTTCTTTTAGGCCTAACTAAGTTACAGCGCCTTAAGCACACTGCAAGGCACAGCATGTAAGGCACGATGAAGCACAAACGCTGGAATGAGGAGAGTGTGTGGTTTTTGAAAACTCGTCACGTTGTTCAAGGAAAACCACTTCATTTCATCTGAAGTAAGTCCGTGCAACGAGCAAGAACGAAGATTTTTTTGTAATCGAGGTGCGTGTCTGATGAGAGCCTATGGGAAATGAGATAATGTTGCATTTATCTGAATTTGAGAATTCAGTCTCATGAAAATCGTTATCTTCAAGCTATCAGGTTTCAAAACATGTCAGACTAATTTCAGAGATGGGTGATGCTACCTCCTAAGTAAGCAACATATTCAATACATTTGGCCGGTATCGTGATGCAGAGAGGTACAGCAGTGTTTCATTTGAACTCATCCGTTATATTCACTGCCACACCGAGCAATCAGGGCCTGGGTGGATCGAGAACCCAACTGCCAGCAAAAACAGCCTATTTCGTAAATGTTTGGGTTTCTCACATCAATTTGTCGATCTTTTCCTAAAGTGAGGCTGATCGACTCGAATTAAAAAGGTTGCTACCTTGAGAATGCGTGGAATATGTACAGTGATTAAAATGAATGAGTATCTGTGACTGACCATTCATTCGCACATTGAGCTAACACTACAACGATTTCATACTTACTGACATAAATAATGACGCTGCCATGTCTCGAAATTCAATGGGAATGAAAAGAACGCTTCAACCTTTGCTGCGAGTTTATTTTTATTTATTTTTTGACCGTGTTTAACGCTACTTTACATCAGGGAGGTTTTGAGCACCGACTCTAGAATTTCGGGGTCGAAGATCGCAGAAAGTCACGCCAAAACTGACGTTTTTTGTGTTTTGGTTGCGTTGTTTTAATATCCTGCACCACTCCGTAATTCAACTGAAATATGTAATAATAAAAATACATAATATTCGTAGTATTTCCCTGATTTAATATATAGTTTTGCACCCGGAGGTACATTAAAATCAGCTTTGTTTTGTTTGTTAAAATAATTAGTATTGTTAAACCAGGTATAAAAGGTGAAACTAGAGTATTTTTCTTGCATTGTTGCAAGTGAATTGATGATTCTAAAGTGCACTTAGGTCGATATAAGTCGCGTCATATGAGATTTGATTATTAGCAGAATGAGCAAAAAGACTAGAGCAGAACGGGCTATCGCTGGTCAGCAACAACAGACTAACGCAGCGTCCGAGTGCTGGCATATACTCTCAAGGACCTCACAAGGTGTACAGAGGAGAGTTTTTTTTATTCATTCATTACTCAGTTTTGATTTTTCAAGTTTAATTTCTACCGAGTGTTTTGTACCCGTGATTGCCATTGAATTGCATTTCTGGCTCCAATCTAACTAATCCAATCATACCAACGCCCATCTTAGGTGATCCTGGAAAATGATGTTTTCTTGAATACATCATTTTTCTTGTCATCGGCCAGGCCAACTGCGTAGTATGCCGCAGAGAATTCCAATATTATATTATTCGTAAAAGAACGAAAACGCTTCATTTACCTAATCAAGGAAAGAAGAAAGCGTGGACCTCCCGTACCAAACGCTTTCCATGTTGGTTACATAGTGATAATTTGTACTTATCGTTGGGAGCATAGATGCTAGAAAGATTAGTTTATGCTCCTTTTGCCTTTAGGGTGAACTTTTGCGCATTTGAATCAAAAGCGTGCATAATGAATGTTACAATATAGCGCCTTATCTCGGTCCATGGGAGGTTTGTGAATAAAACTTACGATGATGATAAATGCGAAGGTGAAATAGCACAAAAAGCTATTGTGAAGGGATGTTATAATATAAATGAGAATAAATATGTGTACCATTGCATGTCTTCTGATTCCATTGATGATCTAAATTAGAAATGTAAGAAAATAAAGAATATCATATTTTTCGTGGTAGGGAAGACTTTAGCATGCTATCTTAATGCACGCCTTAGAAGTAGTAGGTGGACCGCTCTAAGGTATAGCTGCCGAGGTACAGCGTTTTTACTCAGCCGCTGGTGAACAGACCTGGTGCATACGTCGGCACGCATCTCCTCAATCTAGCTGAAGTCAGAAGGACAACAGTGCCTGTAGGTTTACCACCAGCTAAGAAATAAACCCTTAGCTGGCGGTCTTCGTCATCTGCTGCCGATCCAGCTACAAGGTAGAACCAGAGGACCAGAGCTATACAGGGATCAGGTCATTCCATCACAGTTGTCGACTCACCATTTTTTCGTGATTAAAGCACAGTTGCATTTGTGCACAAAGTACTAAATATATTCGTGTTGTTCCACAAGGTGAAGATGTGGAAATAGGTGTATGTGTCCCTTGACTCAAATGTTTACAGGCAAACCACATCAGAATCATTTTTTCATTATAACTCATAAAGTTTTCAAGTCATGTTAGATTCAACTAGTTATACACTTTCAAAGATAAAGTTTGATAAGACATTTGGTAGCATGTATCACTAAAATAAATAATAAATCATTTTTTATAATGCCATAAACTTTCGAGGGATGTGATTTAATGTTTAATTATAAGGCAACAAATTATTTATTTGTGATGCAACTTTGTCCTATCGCCATTTTGGATTATTACTAAAAATTTTCACGATGGTGTTTTTTCTAAATTACGAATTAAGGCATTATATTTATTAGTTTTACTTTATAAAACATTTCAAAAAACAACCAAAGTAAAGTTGCCTGAAACATCAATGATGCTCATATAGATTTATCAGCTTATTCAACAATGAAAACATATAATTCATCATACAATGATTTTGTCTTTTCGATTTTGCAGTTTAGATGAGCCACTTCATAGTTCATGGGGCACCGGAACGGCGCATTTCTACTTGAAATTTTACCAATTTACCAACCTTTACTACGTTAGCTATAGCAGAAAAGGCAAAGTTGAAAACAGATACAAAAATATGCTCAACATTGGGTCTACGACTTTTTGTAAAAACGTCATAATATTTTAGAAATGTGAACAGTTAGTTGCAGTAATCATTTTCTGCACATCCAGATCATTACTTGTTTATCTATCCGAACAGCAAATCTAATCGTAGATCAATCAACAGCTGAATCAGTCAAATCATGATGCCTCAAAAGTTCAAGAAATTCAAAAATTAGCATTTGAAATGTATCAACTGTAGTGTTGATGATCAACACATTCAAATTGTTTTATCACATCTGTCATCCTAATAGCAATATGATGTTGTTAACGCTCAATTAATTATTATTACAGTTTGGTACATAGGCCGAATAAAGGAGCACAAGGCCAATACATCCCCTTATCCTACATATAGTGCGTAGAATGTTCCATTTCTCTTGTAGAGACAAACAAATCATGTCGCTGCTTTCCTCCAACTTTTTATTTTAAATCTTCCAAC
>JASCZW010011220.1:0-32905 GCA_034211315.2 Aedes japonicus | reverse complement strand
GATTCAAATTAAATTTGGACGCAATCAAGTGATCATAACTGAAGAATTAAACAACATACACGGTTGATCAAAACGTCAACAATGCGTCAAACAAATGAGTATGTATTCAGTTTGCAATGATATGTAACAAGTTATTACATTTCACCGTTTCGAACGAACTGTCGCACTTTAATTGTGATCGATGTCATCATGATCTGCACAGTCGCTGGTGACACTGTACTAACGAACTTATTCCACTTTAAACGCATTTGTTGTGCATTTGTCACTTCTTTATCGCATCTTCCCAGTTTTCGCTTGACAATTGCCCAATATTTTTCTATCGGTCTGAATTCAGGGCAATTCGGAGGATTAATCTCTTTGGCGATGAAATTAACATTGTTTGCAGCATACCATTCTAGCACCTCCTTCGAGTAGTGACAGCTGGCTAGATCCGGCCAAAACATAACGTCTTGTGCTGCCGAATGAAGGGAAAAATCCGCTTTTCAGACACTCTTAGATGTAAACCTTCGACGTCATTGTGTGGGATGTGATGAAAACCTTGGTTTTAAGACCACAACTGCAGATTCCTTGCCAAATCATTAGTTTCTGCGCAATTTATACCTAGAGGGGACATCCCCACGACAAATTTTGACATATGTTTCGTCATCCATTGGAATACAGCCATCAAATTTTGTCAAAACTCGTTCGTATGGTAATCGTGCTCGCTTTTTGGCCAGTAAATTTGGTTTCAGGGAGCGATTCGGATGTTTCTGGCACAAAAAGACTTCTATCCTTCTCTTGAAAGGATTTTACGCACTTTGGAAAAGTTGCAATCGTATTTCTTTGCCAAATTACGTATTGAGACACCTGGGTTTCCTTTCACGTACCTCAACCATTTATGATAGATGCGCTGTTTACACTCAAAGTATTCTTGTAGCGTTTGATTGAGTTGACTTTAGGAATTTTAACACTTTTGCTATTTTTGAGGCAGACCACGAAAGATTCTATAGATGTTTGTGTACAATTAATTTTCTTTTCTCAAGTTTCATGATCCGTAATTTCGAGAAACGTCGATCAATCGAAAAAACACCACCAATTTCTTCGTCAATGAAACACCAACAAATGCCTGTCAAACGTTTTTTGTTCCAACCACCAGGGACGCGGCGGTGTATTAAACCGTGCGTCCCGATTTACTTTGAATCGAGCTTTAGTAAGGGAAAAACATCATTTGGGTCTATTTTAGATTTAAATTAACGGATTTGAAAACGGGTTTCACTCACTTCTATTCCATCTATTGCACTTTTCCATATTTTTTAAAGACAGAAGAACGAAACGAATTATTTGTCGCAGTTTCGAGAGAATTTGGTCCATCGATTGGGCTATTCATGAACCTGTGTCTGCTCAAAGTCTACCCTGAGGAACACCAGATCTAACAGGCAATCAATTAGATTTAGAACTTTGATAATTTACTTGTAAAGTTCCATCAATTAAGTAGTTTAGAACTAATTTCATGATATAAAGCGGAAAATAGAACTTTTTCAGTTTCGCCATCGAGCCTTCATGCCACACAGTGTCGAATGCTTTTTCTATGTCTAGAAGAGCAACTCCAGTGGAGCAGCTTTCAACTTTGTTTGAACGAATTAAATTTGTAACTCTCAAAAGTTGATACGTAGTGTCATGCCCATGGCGAAATACAAACTGTTCATCAGCAAAAATTGAGTTTGTATTAATGTGAAGCATTCAATTTTTTTTTAAACTTACTTATTGAAGAAAGCAAACTGATTGGTCGGTAACTACACAGAAAAAAAATTATGAATTTTAACAGGCACGTAAAATTTCCCTTCGTTCAATTCCAAGCCTAAGGAGGCATAAACAACGAAATTGTTTGTAATTTTTCATGTGCCATACAACAAAGTATGCAATGTTTCATACAACAGACTGGATTCAGGCGTTACCTGGCTTCAATTTACAAGAAATATCCCATTAAATTCTGCCAAATCTAGCTTTCTCTTCATTGGCATTATAAAACGCAGAAAATTACACCTTTCTTTCAAACTATGTAGAAGCTTCAGCCGGATTTTTATCTGGCTTCAAATAGGTACTAATTTTGCATTTTTCCATTTAGCTGGAAAGTATGCCAAATGAAAACATCTGATGAGGACATAGAAAATTCCATCATAACCTGGTGTTTTCATATTTTGAAATTTTGACGTAGGACGACGTCTTTGATTTCTATACGGGTGTACAATTAAAAAAAAAATCGCATTACGACCGTCACAAAAAGTGGTCAGGGTTTGAGCGTTAATTTCTCAGTCAGTCATCAAAATATTTTCAAAAATTTTGCACCAATCGATCGGAAATATTTCCACGCATTCAATAGAGAACAGTGTTGATTTCAGACCACCATACTATTGCAAAAAATCACTAATGTTAAGCCTTGTCTTAATAACTATATTAACCCTTTCAGGCCTAAGAGATCATATATCAGCCCAAAAGGAAAATGGCTGT
Source organism: Aedes japonicus (assembly GCA_034211315.2). Lineage (NCBI taxonomy): Eukaryota > Metazoa > Arthropoda > Insecta > Diptera > Culicidae > Aedes > Aedes japonicus. The sequence goes on along the minus strand of JASCZW010011220.1, from coordinate 30,418 downwards.
ATAAAATCACGGACGGAATAAAAGTGTACATAAAAATTTACAAATTTACTTGCAAATGTACACCAATTCTTCTATAAGGGAAATATAAAAAAAACATATGAGCCAGAGGTCTTATTGGCGACTTAAAACATCTTGAATATGAAGATGTTCAAGAAAAAAAAACATTAATAGTATAAAGCGTTGTTGTAGAATATAGTACATATGCATAATTATTCTTAATTTTTTGGTGATGATCGTTAAATATTTTTTGATCTTTCTGGAATGTTCTAGGTTCTCCGAAATGCACTTGAGTTCAGAACTTCAGATCTACAGCTGTAACAGTAGCTTGAATGGCTATACAAGATTATGATATGTATTAAAACACACCGAATATTTTTTTTATTTGCGTATGTGTGTTTTTTTCTTTTTCGAAAAATGTTCAAGTCAAAAGAAAACCATAAATTGCATGGTTATAAGTGTTGAGATAATTTAGAATTTTAATTTAATGTGCTATGTAAACCATACCCATCCGTAATTTGTAATTCCTATTAAACTCGAGACGGCCGCTAGTAATCGGCTCTATCCTCATAACTTGGAAACTTGAAAATTTGGCTCTGTAAAGTTGATTCGATTGAGCCTGTACACACAAATGATTAATAAAAAAAACACATTGAATGATTTTTTGAAGTTCAAAAGTCATTACTTGATAATTTGTGATGTTCTAGATCATCAAAACTGTCCTTGAGTTCAGAACTTAACATCTACAGTAGTAACTATAGCTTTTTGGGTTATACACAGTATCGCTACATATTCAACGATATTCAGTGAATATTTCAGAACGTAAACAAACATTACTAGATAATCTGGGATGATCGGGGTCATCCAAACTGTCCTTGAGTTCAGAACATAAGATCTACAGTTGTAACAGTAGCTTTTTGGAGTATGCAAAGAAACAACATGTATGTAACAATATTCATAAAATAGTGTAGAAGGTCATTAGATATAATGCAACAATCTAGGGATATTCTAGGTCATCTGAACTGTCCTCAAGCTCAAAACAAAGGACCTACAGTTGTAACAATAGCTTTTTGGGCTATATAAGGTGACTATATGTTCAAACATATTCAATGAATCTTTTGGAAGGTCAACAGTCAATATTTTAAAACTTTCTGATCCTGTAGGTCATCCAAACTGCCTTGGCGTTCAGAACTTAAGATTTACAGTTGTATCAGTAATTTGTTAGGCAGTACAAAGTTACAGTAAATATATTAAATTAATATTCTTAAAGGTCAACAAACATTATAAAGCAATATGACATGTTCTGAGTCATCCAAACTATCCTTGAGATCAGAACATAGGACCTACAGTTTCAACTAAAACATTCTGGGCTATGCAAAGCTACGCTGTGTATTGAAACGTATTCATTGAATATTGAACAGACATTATGAGATAATCTTCTAGGTTATACTTTCCTAGAATTCAAACTGAGAATCTACAGCTGTAACTGTAGATTTTTGGACCAACCAAATTAACAATATGTATTTGACCAAGTCAGTTTTCTGGAAGGTAAACAGAGATATTTTGGGATGTCCAAGTTCATAAAAACTGACTGAGTTCAGAACTTAAGATAAACAGTAGTAATCGTAACCTCGTGTGCTAAACAAAGCTACGATAACTATTCAAACATTTTCAACCAATATTTTGAAACGTCCACAGACATCATAGGATTATCTTGTTAGTTTTAGGTCACGAAAACATAAGGTCTACAATAGTAACAGTAGCTTTACTGACTATACAAAGTTAAGTTAGTTTGTTTGGCATAAATATCCCAAGATTATCTCATAACACAACTGTAGATCTTAGGGTTTGAACTCCAAGACATTTGGACGACCTAGCACCTCTCAAAAAATATATACTACTTTTTTCATCATTTCTATGTCATTGAACACCAATTTAATTAGAACTCACCAAATTGCTTGTATAATAACGTTTGAAAAATATTGCATTGTAAAATCTGAACGATTTACATTTAGTTGCGTAGTCCCACGTCATCATTCCGAACAACACAATGGGGCAGTACCTTTTAGTTTTTTAGTTCTAGTTTTTACTTCATCCAAATAAGTTCTCCAAGAATCATCCATAATAATTGCTTGAGATAAAATATTCAGATACTCCTTGGAAACCTGATCTTCAACAGGACAAGAAAAACCCAAGCAACGCGCAAGTTTTATAACGGTTGAAAATATTTTTATATAACTAAATTTGGTTATCAAGAAGCTTACTCAACACAAACACATGAAGATGTGTTATTCGGGAACCCAAACTGAAATTATGGCAGCTCTCAAACAAGTTTTCCGCATTTGTGAGTTAAATATCATCACCTTCCCTAAACGCTGGGCTTTTGAGGTTTTTTCAAGCTTTTAGAGAGTTTCCAGAATGATTTGGTACTCGGATCTAATTTCGAAACATTATTTTCAAAATGTTTGTTCCTCAGGGCAGAGAAGCGTTTTTTAATTATTATTTTTTTGTAAATCTCGCCATGTGACTTTCATAGTGGATCACGTGTTCTTTGATATTGCCGTCTGCGTACATTTTTCAGACAAATCAACATCTGAAGATAGTCATCATTTTTTTTTTTCGTCGGCCTATTTCCTCACATGGTAACAATCACCGACGCCAGGAAGACAACTCCACCACGTGGACCCTACATATCGACTCATGAATATGAGCCGGGACCAACGGCTCCAAAGGGAGACGTGGCCAGATTTTTTCGCCTCAAAAAAACCACCGACGTCGACTGGGATTGAACCCAGACCCAATGGGGTGCCAGCCAAGTGGCAGTCACGCTTACCACTACACCACCGACGCCGGCTTTTGTGTCATCAATTATAACTGAATCAAATTTATTCTCGCATTTTGGAACTGAAGCAGCTCTTGCTCTACCTTCCTGCCCTTCGGTTCAGAAAGGGGTATGGACGCGTTCTGTCGAATTGATCGCGGCAGATTTCATATGTAAATAGGCTGCCACATCAATTCAAAAGTGCCTGAACTAAATAAACACCTTGTAATGATCACTTGAAGATGCGACGGGGGATTATCGCCCTGATGATCCCAAATGTAACACGTAGTAAGAACATTGTTTTCTATAAATAAACGTGATGGAATTGAGTAAACAAGTGGAAACTCATCGGGAATGATCTTTCATATGCATCCGGTGAACCATGCCGAACGGCTGTTGTGGGAAAATCACCATGAAAATCTCACTTGCGCATAGCATGCTACAAATGACTAATGCTTTCCCTTCTTTCTTCTGTTTTTTCCCTATCTTATGACCTCGAGCAATACCATATGACATCGTGCATAGGCAATAGACCAACATAGGCCTTTGCATTAAGTCAACTCTCAAAAAGCAGGAACACCAAGATGACACAGAGCAATAAGTAAAGAACAGAATATAACCCTAACCAATTTTAATTTCTGCCAAATATGACCACTATAAAATATACTAAATATCCATGACATAATATATAACGGGGAGAGGGAGGGACCATCAGGACACCCAAGTGAAACGATTTGAATAGGGAGCATGGGACTGCCTCCTCTCTATTGTAAACATTTCGCGGAACGAGAGCGGGCTCTTCGACTTTATCTATTGGGTTTATTCTGTAAATCGAGGGCTTGATTCTAGTGCTGTGTGTGTGAACTTGCTTTTGGAAGGAGATTCTGTTCTCTAAATTCGCGGGTTTCGCGTAAGTGTCTCTGCTTACAGGTCCGTCCAAGCGTTTTTGGCCCTTCATACAGGAGCTTAATGATCACAAACTACATTAGAATCCTGATCAAATCGTTTTTCAGATTATTCCACTGCTATGAAAAGTTTCCTTGCTACAATAGATCATAACCATCATGAAGCAGCTCTTGCTGTACCCATTGAAAAAGCATAATGAATATATCTTTTTGTTAGCAATGGAACATTAGGATCGAAGTTGTATTCCATAAATGTTCCATAATGATCCAAATGAGCTCTATGGCAGTTGAAATTAGAAATAATGGAATAAGAAATGATTTCTTGGGATATTTCAAATGTAACTGGAAGGTGATCAGAACCAAAGTCAGCATGGGTAATCAATTGACTACAAAGTTAACATGAATCGGTTAGGACCAGATCAATAGTTGAGGGATTTCTGGTTGAAGAAAAGCAAGTAGAGCTGTTTGGGTATTGAGTAGTGTAATAGCTTGCAGAACAATAATCAAATAGTATATTACCATTGGTATTGCTTTGAGAATTATTCCATGAGCGGTTCCAAATTTTGAGCTCTAACACTACGTCAACAGTTCATAGTTGTCATGGAAACAGTTTGCTGTTTCGAATGAAGTAGACTTTTGAATGATCGAAAATGTTCATGCTAAGAGTGCCATGCTTTTGCAAACCATGATTCTGTCACTGTAATTTGATCATTTCATTGTTCGGTTGTGTTCTTGCAATCTTTCTCGAGATGGCAAGTGTTGAAGCAGGTTCAAGTTCCCGTGAGGTCAGGTTCAGGTTCTGCAATCTTCGAAAGGAAAAGATATGCTAGCGGTTGGAGGATATTTGTATTATCTGAATCGTAGTGAGGTAAATAATAAATGTCCAGTTGGTTATTTCGCATAAAAAATACCTGAATCGATTACTATTTTTTCCAATATTCTACTAGGAGTGCTGATCACGACGCCACCAGAAAAATGTGGAATGTCTATCGGATGTCTATCGTGCGACGGATACTGGTGACCGTTTTCTGTTATGCGATGTTGATGATGACGAACAAAGGGTTATCGCATTCGGTACAAACGAGAACCTTTCCAGATTGTCCATGTCGAGGTATTGGGCTACTGACGGTACTTTCTCCACGGTTCCTGGACTTTTTCGGCAACTGGTGACAATCCATTGTAGCATTGCTCCAAACGATCTACAAACGGTGCCTCTTGTGTACATTCTGATGTCACCTAAAAGTAAGTCACTGTGCAGAAAAGTTTTCGGAAGGATTCAAAATGTGGCTGGCGAGATCGAAGCGGACTTGGAACCACAACACGTGATAACAGATTTTGAAAAGCGCTCATCAACGCTCGCAGGCTGAACGGTGAGGCAAAACATACTGGATGTTTTTTTTTTCATTTCACCAGCAATCTCTTCAAGCATGGCCTACGTAAAGATTTTGGCCAGAGTCTGCAAGTTTACAAAATAATTACAGAAGTTCAAGATTTGGCATTTGTCCAACCTGAGAAAATTCCTGAATCTTACGAAACTTTAAAACTTCAGTCGCCAACTGCAATGAAGGAATTCATGGAATATTTTAAGGACACATACTTATATGGGCGTCAAAAGCGTTTAAGAAGGTGCAAAGCTGTACGTCTAAACCCACTTTATGTCCCAGAGCGGTTTACAGAAACGTTCTGAATGAAATACCACTCACAAGCAATCAGGTCGAAGGTTGGCATAGCCGCTGGGCAAAGCTGGTGGGTGCATCACATGTCGGTGTTTTCCGACTGCTATCAGATATAAAGCAGGATAATAAGTACACCAATGGGCTGGTGACTTCAATATTGACTGCTAATTCCGACAGAAATTGAAAAACCGCTGAAATTATTAGAGATAAAAATATATTCGAAATTATTATAAATTTCGAACGCTATAATCTGAAAGATTTTGTAAAGGCGATTGCTGCTAACTTGGGATCTGATGGAAAATAAGGATATGAGTTGAGTTCGACTGTTATATTTTCACATTTCTATTGTTAACCATATTCAGGCGTCTTGTATTATTAAAAACGATTGAATTTATAGAGTTAACCAAGTATTACACTGTTTTAATTTCTAAAGTTCCTGGAAGAATGGGTTAAAGAGAAACAAAAAATCAGGCCTCCAGCACGAAAACTTATAAAGTATCTTCTCCCTCTATTGGGCCAAACGTCCATTCGGCCAAACGCCCATTCGGTCATACGCCCATTCGGCCAAATGTCCATTCGGCCAAACGCGCATTCAGCCAAACGTCTTTATGCCAATCATCCATTCGGCCAAATATCCGTATGCCAAACGTCTTCTTGTCCTCTTGGAATATCATCCTTCACAAGACAGTCGTCCTCAGTGTGCGAGGAATCACCATAATTCATGCATTTACCAATCAAATGACAATGTTTTGTTCTGTGACCCCATCCATGGCACTTACGGCAAGTAGGATTTTTTAGATTTTAAGATAACAAAAACGACGAACTACCACACGTTAGGAACCTATTTAATAATGTTTAGAATTCTCCTTGTCTACACACTACACGACACAACAACTATTGATAACCTACCGATCAAGTAGGAATTTATAGTTTTTAAGATACCTAAACACAAAACAAGTTCACTTAACAGACACATCTCTTAGGTAGAACGAACAAAAACACCACACACATTTTAGGTACACAAAAATCTACTATAAATACTAGACCTACTGCGATGTTCTCTTCCAGTCGAGCACTCGACACTGAAGAAGTCTGTAAGTCGCAGACGAAATGGGCCTATCTGTCAAAAGATCAGCTTTCTGTAATTCAATTTAATGGAATTTCCTCGTGTTTACTAGTGATAGTTTAAGAAAGTGTTTCGTTTTTTTTTAGAAAAAGAGATCACATGGAGTGTTAATTTGAATTTCCGATTTTCCTGTTTTATAGACGAAGAACTTAAAAGAGAAATAAAGATTGATCATTTATATAATAATCTTAGCAGTGTGCACTGAATCATGTTTGACCAATTTTTTATCGTTCCACCCTTTATCGGTAGCCTGACACATGATAGCTCAATAATATCATGATAGATTTTCAAACATTGTTTATATATTTTTACTGAAATGCACTCATTTGTAGGTATGGCAGTGTTGCCATTCAAACACAACGGCTCAAACAAGGGCACAAATTTATGTTTCCGGCACAGTACGGGCACTCTCCGGCACACTGCACAAAAATAAACGTATGAATCGAGTGATTGACCACCTGGGAATTCCACTAATTTCACTATAGGTAGAGAAACTGATGATCATAATCTACAGAGAACCTCATTTGCAACATATTGCTTGACTAATAAAGCCGTTCATTGTAGTTAATCACATAAACTATAGTTCTGAAACGAGCCCCCCATATGTATGCACATTACATCTCACAGCCGCCACAAACAGACAAACACAGCGTACAATAACGCGGATTAGACTCGATCAACACCCATTATAGCACGCCGTCCTATACCTTCAGCTACACCCACACCAGCAACCAGCCCCAAAAACTTCATTTACATTCCGCTTAGCTCGCAGGATCGCGCTATTCACGGCGGCTCGCAATCGCAATAATTAGCCCGATTCCACTCAACAAAGCACGGTAGTTAGTGCAACTAAGCGACTAAGAGCGCCGCTTACCTCATCAAGCGCATTAGCTAAATTTCAATTGCACCTGCAACCGCAAAACACTGCACTGCTGCATTCTAGCCAAACCCATTTTCATCGTGCAGCCTCGATAACATCTTGTGTAGCCACCCATGCACCGCCCGCCCCACCGCTGCAGCTGGCTGGGTTGGTTGTTGTTTCGATGGTTGATGATGCTGGAGCAGAAATCTCAAGGGTTCACGGACCCACCCCACGCACAGCATGTAATTTCTAATGTTCCTTTGGTACATTTTCCACCGCACATGAAGGAAACCGTACCGGAGTCCGCCTTTGGATTTACATAGGAAATTACAATCTTGTTGTAGCAGCAGCAGCAGCACCAAGACCAACGACGACAAACCCTCGTACGCCCCGGGGTGGAGTTCTGTTCCGGAGTGCATTCAGCGCGGAATGAAGTGGATTCTAGCAACGCAAGTATGTACTACCTACCTTCGTTTCGTTTCGATGGCCTGCTTGTCAGAGCGAAAGCAAATCATTCCCCCTCATCTCATATGGGGGAGGTTCGTTACCTGGGAGACGGTGGAAGTAGGAGTGCATGTTATTCTACCTTATCGCCTTTCAACAGAGATCAGCCGAAGGTCGATATCGGCAGTTGGTGGGAGCATTGTGTCTTATTTTTGGAGGACGCACTCCGCTTTCGACGACATCAAAGTAGTGCCAACGGACGGATGGATAGCGGCGTGTGCATTCCGATCTCGGTGATGTTGACAATGGCAGCGAGATTAGCTCACTTGTGTTCTAAACAATACAATCTCAGCCTCTCGGGAATCGCTTGACAGGGGTGGTTTGATTTTAGGTCTTGTGGTAAATTGTATTTAGGATTGAAGTACATTTTTGGGAGGAGTTATCATGCTTTGAGTTTATTTAACCATAAACATAGATTTATAATAACGCTTTGAACATGTTGACAAACTTAATTTCTCTAAGATTTTTTCTGGTTTGAGCTGCTTGACAGCTCATAGAAGGCTAGTTACTCAAGCTAAAGGGTGCTCCGATCAAAATTTGATCGACTTAAACTTGACGCATTTCCTTTCGTCGTGCATTTAAAAAAGTTTCATAACCGTCATTTTGAAGATGTGTGCGTGTAGCATCATGCCTCTTTTTTATTTTTGAGATTAGCACTATAGTTACCAATATGTCGTCGAAGGAAGAGAAGCAACGCATCAAAATTTTGCACGTGCATGGCGAAAATCCACACTAATCTCACGCCAAGTTGGCGAAATGGTTGAATGGATCCAGGAAAGCTTGATCAGGGAGAAATCGAAAGCCGAAGGCCACAGCGACGATAAAAAGAGTTACCCGCTGTTTCGAGCGGAACCTCAACCTCTCCGTCCGAGATGTCGCAAAGAAGCTGGGAGTGGCGCCTTCAACCTTGGATAGAGCTAAAAAACGAGCTGGACTGTCGACTTACAAGAAAGTGGTGACTCCGGTGGTGGCGTTCTACGGCGAATAAAGTGGACACGGAGGCTGTAAAAATCTTATGGCAGGTGTTAAACGAAAGACCCGGCAGTTCGCATTCGACAAAATGGACGCTTAGCTGAATATTTCTCATGTATTCTGTATCAATTGAACTTGAAAATGAACAAAATTTGACTTATTAATAAAAACTTTGATCGACTCACACGCATTACTGTTTGACCAAATTTTGATCGGAACATCCTTTATATGCCCCTCTAAGATTTCAAACGAGTTCAATTTACAAATAGATCACTAAGATAACGATTTCTAGAATGAAAAGAGCACGAATGCCCAGAGTTATCGGCAAAATAAAAAATAGCTTATAAATGCGTGTTAATCTGCTGGACCAGATATTTCATTGTTTGTAATTTAATCAAAAATAACTGACTCCATCGACAGCAGACCAATTTCAGTCAATCATTGCTATTACTCAGCAGCGAAAAATCAAGTCGTTAAATTTAAATACAGCTGACTCATAGCGATTACTGACGGAAATTACTCAACTGCTGAAGTAGTTATCCACCCTATGTCAAATTAGAGTAGACCGATTACTACTTTTTTCATGGAGCTTAGAAAGGATAACACTTTGTACGAAATGATGAAAAGAGACATTTTTTTTCTCGTTAAATCTTTGAACTTCGCTCCGGATGTTTGGTCTTTCAGGTATATTTGATCGTTTTTCGCTTCAAAAAAGGCGTGTCAATAGCCCAATGAAGATCCAAAAACTTTTAGCTCGAAATGTACAAAGCAACACTAGCAGCATATTTGTTGCAATTCGGTTGAAGAAACTCAAATAGGTCACAAGTAAGTTGCTGCTACTGGTTTGGTGTTTCTTGGGAAACATATTTCTTCGAACAGTTAAAAAAAAATCGAAGATCAGAACTTGGTGAGACCATTCCAGTCATATAAAAACCTGCTATAACTCATTTCGATCAACACCTACTCCCCGCTCTTGTTGCAAATTTAAAGCTCTCCTTCCTGCCAGGGATTTAAAGGGTTTGAATCACAATAAAAACGTTCAAATAACAACTTTTATGGCCACCTGATCAGTTCGCTTCTGGAATGGGTGAAAACTCAGAAGGGAATCGTAAAAATGATGTCTTCAATTTATTATTAAGGCTTACATTAAAACAAAAGCTACTGGCAAAACTGTCTATTGATATTAGCGCGTAAAGAGCGAAAAATCTCATTTTTCTCTTCACTCATCACTCAGATTTTGTTTTCTAATATTTTTTTAAAAGTATTTTAAGGATGTAAGACAACTGCGGATAAATTTAAACGATTAGCCAAAACTTATTATCTGTTCAATCTCGGAAAAACATTGCACTGCCAGTCTAAGTCTCAGGCCAGTTAACTACTCATGAGCTGAATTAGTCGAGGCTGAAAGGCACTATAATATGAGAAAATCATTCAAATAACCAGTATAGCTTCACAGGCAATATTCGAACGTTTTACTCATTCTGTAGTGAATCCATCCTTCCTAATCACTCAGTTTTTTTTCGGAGGCGTTTTCGGAAAATTAACTTTGAGTCTCCAACTTTTTTTCAATAAATAATGGAGTATATCACAAAAGAGCTCCAACACGGTTAAGAAGGTATCCGGAGATCTCTTTAAGTTTAAGGAACTTCAAAACTCCAAACGATCTTGGTACTATGCAAACCTTTCCTCACAATTTCCTCGACTATTTCTTTTCACAAAAAATTAAAGAATTTTTTTTTAATGACACGAGAAAGGTGCACTCGTGTCTTACGAAACTTTTTATTTCGTTAATCTGTTTCATGAACAATATTTCCAGTAATTCTTTTCTTACTCCACTCCATTTCATCCTTCTCAACTCTTTTTCTTGACAACTTCTCTACTTCACCTTCTATTGCTCCGTTGGTTTGCTTCAATTTTTCCTGCTTCTCGCGATTATTCTATTATTCTTATCTCTGTTATTTAATCTTTTTTTTGTTGATTTTCTCCTTCCACTTTTCTTCTTCTGCTAATCGTCTTCCATTGTTTTTCCTCCCGTTTCTCTACTTCTTCAACTTCTTGTGCTTCTGCTGCTGCTCATTTTTATTCTTCATCTTTATTCGCCCACTTTGTCCGCTTCGCTTTTCTTCTTCTTCGATTGTGTTGCGTTTCTCTCATTCATTCTGTCGAGGTTTTCTTCTTTTTCACTTTTCTGTTTTGCTTCTTTCCACTGCTTTACTTCTTCTTTCAACTGCTTTGCGTTGGGAATTCTTTAATTTCCTCTGCATTACATTTTTTCCTCCATCCGCTACGGTTCGGTCCACTTCGGAAGAAAAAAACCAAGCGGATGGAGGAAAAAATGAAATGCTGAGGAAATTGCAGAATGCACAACGTAGGAAGCAAAGCAGTGGAAAGAAAAAAATGAAATAAAAGGAGTTAACTTGCATGTGAAAAACGTAACACAATCGAATAAGAAGAAAAACGAAGCGAAAATTCGAAGAAGAGAATCGGAAGATCAGAAGCACAAAAAGTTGAAAACGTAGAGAAACAGAAGGAAAAAATTGGAAGAGGAAAAGTGGAAAGAAAAATTGAGAAAAGAAGAATAAAATAACAAAGATAAGGAAAGTAGAATTATCACAAGAATTTGATGGTGTCAGGATATTACGCACTAATTCAGTTTATCTTGAAGCTATCAGAAGATCTTGAAACTCCAAAATATAAATAGATTAACAAAACTTCATGGAACTGCTAATAAAAAAAACCTAGAAACTACTGAATCCTAGAGGGTTTCAGCTGTTTAGTGGAATACCTGTAACTAGAAATTAGCAAAAAAAATTAGTATCTTCCATTTAATTCCAACTACCTTTGCTTGTCTTTGACAGATACGCGTATTTCGTCTACAATGTGCAGACTTCTTCAGTGACTCGTACTAAGTCGAGTTATTAGTACGAGACACTGAAGAAGTCTGCACATTGTAGACGAAATACGCGTATCTGTCAAAGATAATCAAAGGTAGTTGGAATTAAATGGAAAATACTAAATTTTCTTCTAATTTCTAGTTTCTAGAAACTACTATTAAGAAATTCGGTATGTTATCGAGAAAATCTAAGAAGACATTCAAAACAGTCAAGAAGATATCGGGAGACCTCCTTATCTTTTAGGAACCTCAAAACAGAATTTTCTCGACTTTTCCTACCTCAGAAGTCGCTTAATTCTTTTTGGATACACGTGGTGATCAGAGAAGAAAAAAAATCCATAATGACTCAAAACATTCCACTTCCAATTTAAGTTTAGGGCCAGTTACCTTTTCATGAGCTCAATAATCCGAGAGTGAAAGGTTCTTTAGTAGAAAAAAAAATCATTGAAATAATCAGTATAGCTTCACAGGAAATATTTCAACTCTACTTTGTAATTTCATTGGTTTTCTTGGGAGCTCAGCTGTAGGTCTCCAATTTTTTTTTCCGAAAAAAAATCCAGAATATCTCAGCAGGGCTGAAAACTACTTGAGAAGATATCGTGACCTCTCTAAATGTTTTTTTGTACTTTAATTTTGTTTCCAAAAATAATCCAGAATACCTCGCGAAGGCTCTAAAACACTTAAAAAGATATCCGGAGTTGTCATTATGTTTTTCAAACATTGAAAATTCATATGATCTAGGAACAATGGTGTCATTTTTTTCGAATTTATTTTCGACTGTATCTCTTTAGAATTTGTTAGTTTCAGGATTCTTAGCATTCAGTTTTTTTTATCCTGAAAGTTTAAGGAGTTCTTAGAACTGCTTCTTAATTACCCAAGAAATTACAGGAAATCCGTAGCAATATTATGAAAATCTCGTAAATTCTACAAAATGGCTAATATAATCTTTGAAAGCTTCTCCTGGACTCTTTCCGGATTTTCTACCAATTCAAGATACTTCTTATATGTTCTGAAAGATTTTATATGAACTCATACTTTCGGATGGAAAGTCCCTAAAAGAAACTAGCGTTTGCATGAATACTCCAAACAACACTCCTTTTTCTGGTAGAAGAGACCTGAAGTCAGATTCTTGAACAGCTCGAATGTATTATAATCACCTCTTTACTTCTGAGAGATTATCCATAGTTTACAAAAATCATCCGAAAAGTTCAGGAGTTACAAAAACGCTAGCGTTAGAAAGAATTTGAAATACTTTTTTTTGAAATGGCAAACAGAAAACTCAAAACAAGGTTTCCTTGGCTCTCTGCTCTATGTTATGGACTGAAATTGAGTTCTCAGATCTAACCATATGGTTATAGAAAATTCGCAAATGATTGAACGTACTCATAAATTCCACAGAACTTTTTGAATAATCGTAAATATTTATCCGAAGATATCCTGCATTCCTAAAGACTTAGAGTTTTTTTTATGTGATTATACCAGTAGGCCAACGCGTGAAACTTCGATAGCACAAATGTCATTTCCATAACGATCCTCCCTTAGCTCAGTCGTTAAAAGTGCAGCTACAAATCAAAACCATGCTGGAGGTGACTGGGTTCGATTCCCGGTCTGGTCTAGGAATTTTTCGTTAAGGAAAATTTCTCGACTCCCTGGACTACTCCCTGGGTACTTGACACATAATCATACTCATGCAAAAATGGTACCTGGTAGCAGAGGCTTTCAATTAATAACTGTGGAAGTGCAAGCAATTAATAAGCAAATTGTGAAAGTAATGAGCTTGAAATGCTTAATAACAAGAAGAAGTCATTTCCACAGAACATAAAGTAATTAAATTTCTACTCTCTCTGTATTCAAAACTGTTTATTAAACTGTTTTCTAAACTTCTATAATGATCATAAATTTTTCCATAATATGACAGAACTTAAATAAACTAACTAAAACTTTACACACGTTTTCAATAAGGGTGCTGTTCATAAACCACGTAAACACATTTTTGAAAATCTCAGACCCTCGTAGACTTTTCTCCATACAATTTTTGGAATTTTTGTATGGAGCCCCTTTCCATCCAGAAAGGTCTCCGTGGTTTATGAATAGTCCTTAATAGCTCGAAAGATTCAGGCAACTTCTCCAGAACTTCCCAGAAGATTACTGATATTTTTCGAAGATCTCAATATTGCTGAAGATCTTCGTTTTTTTTTAATTTACAAAATTCTCTAGATGCTCATCGTAAAATCTCAGAAGTTTTCAAGGAATATAAAGATTTTTTAGAATTTCTCGGATATTTGAAAGCAGTTATTCAAATCTATTTGAAAGTTCACCGAGTTTTCTCCAAAGTCCATTATTTTAAAGAAAATCTTCTTAAAAATGGTAGAATCTACGGAAGACCACAGAACTTCTCAGAAAAGTCATGTGAATCCGGAAACACTATTAAAACTACTAAAATGGTTTCTAATTTACCATTCTTTCTTGGAGATTCTCAAAAATTCTTACGAAGTTAATTTTTCTCAACGGTCTCCGGAAATACTAGGGCAATTTTATAAGCTATTGAAATGTTTTGTGACGTGTGACATCTGATGGAATATTCCTGATGAAGAAGATTCTTGGTAGAATGTTTCTGGCAGAAGTTTCTTGAGGCAAGAATCTTGATTGAATATTCCTGACGTAATATCTCCGACAGAAGACTCCAGACGAAAAACAAAGAACGAACAATTTCTGGAAAGATGGAATGTTCTTTAAAGTTAATATATTACTATGGAGAGACTGTTAGTTGAATGTTGCAGACAAAGTTTTACTGTCGTAAAATTCGTACATACAGATTTCCAGCGAAAGAATTTTCTTTTCTGGAAGAAGAGTTTTTTAAATTTGTAACGAACGAATACATGGTTAAAGATTCCAAATGATAATTTCTGACGAAGGAATTAGGAGAATTCGGAAAATTTCTATTGGAACATTCCTGAATGAAGGAAGCACTATTTACGGAAGATTAATAAGATTCTTAGCAATGGAAGGTTTTCAAGCGAAAATTTCTGAAAAATGAGAGATTTATGGTTGATGGCTTCTTTGAACAGATTTCTGGCAAAAGGCATCAGGAAGATTGCCGATTCTGATAGAAAATTGCTGAAGAAATATTTCTGACAAAAGATTACTGATAGAAAATTCCTGGTGGATCCCAACAGAAGATTGCCTATAGAACTTTCTAGAAGAAGATTTATGCTAGAAGATTGCATATATAAGATCCCTGTTGAAGCCAGAGCATGAACACAAGCGTGATTAAACGTCTAAAGCTGTAAGGGTAGGAATGTCCGTAGGAAGCCGAAGAATCCTCTGCACTTCCTCGATAAATCAGTGGCATGTTTGATAAAAATATTGGGTTTTGCAACAAGGTTTGTTTTGGTGAACAATTCGTATATGTTGTCAGATTATTCTCTATTCAGTTCGTTTCAGTGACAGTCGAATTGGACCAATTTAGTTGAACAGTAAGGGCTCTAATGGAGTCTCTCGCAAAATGAAAAGGAAGATTACCATTGGCAAGGTTATCGATAAACGTTCAACGACCCCTGAACGGCCCTTGAAAGAATTTATGCTGTTGTGGCCATTCGCAGATGCTGATGGAACTAGTTTTATTGAAAAAAAAAACAAGATCATTTTGAATAATACTTGGTAGCCGATTTGGACCGTTATAAATCCCAAAAAAATATACTGCTGGAGCCAGTCACAAAGTGTGATGGTGGTTTATTTCATTGAAAAAAGAGGATTTTTGAAAATGCTTAGGAGCCACTTTGAACCAATAAAGACCAACATTAAGGATGCTGGGGTTTCTCACAAACTGTGATGGAGGATATTCATTGGGCATAAAAGACACTTTCAGCAACGCTAAAGAACCGGTTTGGACCGATCCTTAATAGCAATCTATTCCCATCCACCTAATATCACGATTGAGGGATTTTGTGCAGGCAATCCGTATTGGTACCTCGCCAGATGCTAAAAAGTGGTCCAGAACAGTCGATGAGATACTTGTATAAACAGTTGTTTATTGGTTACCATGGAGTCCTTGCTTATACAATAAAATGTATTTGAAATCAACCAATGCTGAACCGTTACCATAGTATTCATCACAACAGCGATCCTAGTTTCGATACAGCCCAAAGCTATTTTAATTAACAAGAAATGTTCTACAAGGCTCATTGAATACAATCGATCGCTGTGTACAGCTATCAACATTTCCTTCCATCGTAAAATTCAGGCAACCTCTGTACCATCGATTTCCAACAACGAATGAATGATAACAATTAGCAAACTATTTGCTGAACCAGTAATGAGTGAGTGCACCGTCAAAGGCTTGTGCATAGTGCAGCCACAGAGTGTGTATATTGTGTAGTACCAATCCGACATTAAACCGTTCGATGTGATCAACATACCTAATGAACGTTGTTCTACGATTTAACCTTTGGGTAGCAATTGTTTGTACGACGAGATGCCACTTCGATATCGTTCGATTGCTGATTGTGTCAGATGAGCCGACAGTTTTGAATGACTCCTACTCTGTTCGCGTTGACGATTTCAAATTGGCGAATTATTTCCTTTCACAAAAATGAACATTTGAACGCTGACAAAGCAACGCTTTCCCAACTTACAGGACGACCCAAAAACCGGATAAAACTTTCCATAATTGAACCGAAATCGAACCGCATCATGATCCTGCTCACTTCTGACTAGCACCGAGTGGCAGTCAGTTTGCTTCCCATCTTTCCTCCGGAGGGACTCAATCGAATTGCGGTCTTCCGCACAGTTTCATGCAGCATCGCATTTCGTGGTTTCCGTCCGTCCTGGCCTGGCTGACGCTGCTCGCACATTCCCACAGAGAACTTGGAGCGGGTGAGCCTCGAACGTTTCTGCCACTGACCGAGGATTAGATGATTCCCTCACCACCAGAAGTCGTGCCGGTGGTCTAGTTTAGGGTTTTACCGAAATCTTAGTTGTCAAGTTTTTCATTCTCTGAAAAGGGGAAAACTCCGATGATAATTTTCCCACTTTATGATTATTTTCTCACCGGAACAGCACAGTGTTTCCGGAGGGCCAGAGTTTTGATCGAAATGATTTCAACGCCTCAAAAAGTTGATTTGAGAGATTCGATGTCTTGCAAGAAGTTTTAGATAGTGAATCTCATGTTTTGAAAGTATTTATTTCATTTAATAAATCTACTTAGAAGTGAGAGGGAAATTTTCCTTACCAATTAGGAAGCTAGAGCAATAGTAAATCTATCTAACTTCTATACAGCAATTATACAGGAAAAAAATATACGATCTCTCAAAATTTCATAACAATTGGTAGTTTTGTTCATTGTCGCAAAATGTTCGACCGGTTATTTTTTTTTTTATTAGGATGGCCGTTTCTGTGTTAGGGTGGTTCAAAAAAATGACCTTTTTCAAAAATGCTTAAAAAATCAACATTTTTCATTGGGATTATTGCACATTATTTTAAGAAATAAATCATGATATGAGTTGATATCAAGTGGAAGTATTTTTTGTCTGAAATGGTTTTATAAATCAATTTTACATTTCGATGGTAGATGCATGCAATCACAGTATGCGTACGGTTACTCGCGAACATGGAAAACCCAATTTTTATTTCGAGAAACTGCTCTTTAAAAATGGCATAAGCCTCTTGAAAATTGCACAATACTAATCTGCAATGCACGAAAACTTAACCTTCTTCATTAGTACTAATTACATAATCTACATAAAGGATTTTCTTATTATTTCCTTAAAGTTGCAGCCTGACAACCTGAATAACATATATCGGTTTAAGAAGATTGTATATACTAGGAAGCCAGAGAAAAAGGCTTATAACAAAATTTACTCGAGGGAATTGACCAGAACACATGTAATATATATATTCAAAAAATTTATCTCGGTTCATACATTTTTTAAATATACCACTAAAGATAGGAAGCTCAAGTTTCCCAAAAATCAGCTAAATAAATTTATAAAAAAAAGCTAAATAAATTTATAAAATATCTTCGGATTGGTTGGCACGTTCCTTCAAGTAATGGAAACGCGTTTTTTTGACAAAACTTATTTCAAAAACTAAAATACATTCATCGTCAATTTTTTTAAGTGTTATGCAGAAATGTCCAAACCTTAAAAACAAAAAATAAACGAGGAGGCTCTTTGGTCCCGAGATCATGTAAACTTAAAAAATTAAGAGCATCCATGTTTTCATAATCAATGTTGCAGTAATGGTGATGTTTTTCTATTTTTCCTTAAAAGTAAGTAATCTTTCATTTGAAATTTTGAATGATAAAATCGGCCGAAGAATTCAAAAGTTATAATTTTTTGAAAAAAAGAAATTGAAAAAGGTCAATTTTTGGACCACCCTAACGCAGAAATGGCCACCTTAATAAAAAAAATTAATAAATAAATACGGATCAATCGTAACAAAGAACAAAACTACCAATTATTATGAAATTTCTGAGTGATCGTATATCTTTTTTTCTATGGAATTGCTGTAATATGTATATATATAAAATGTCGTCAAGTCTGTCTGTCGTCTGTCCTGGCTGACCACCCTCATAGACCCGTGAACTACTGAACCGATCGGCGTGAAAATTTGTATGCAGGGGTTTTGGGGCCAAGGAAGGTTCTTAGGACTGTTTTGAGAGCCCTCTGTTTTCTGAAAGGGAGAGGGAAGGGCTTAACTCAAGAACTTATCAAGCAAATGGAAGATAATTTGACAGGTAGAGGTGAAGGCAAGAAATATTTCTATAGTAGTTATAGCCCCCCACCCCCGAAAGGGTACATTCATACAAAGAAACACAAATTTCCACATTACTAGAAGTAATCAGAAAATTTGACATGTGGAGGTTTTTATGGCAAAAAATGTTTTCAATGGTTGTTTCTGCAAATAGAATAAAATTTGGCATGCCGGGGTTCTTGGGGGCAATAAATGTTACAATGATGGTTCGAGACCCCCCTCCCTCTAGAAGATGTGGGTGGGGGGAATTCCCATACAAAATGAAACAGAAATTTCTGCATAAATCGAGAGCTAGCCAAGCAAATGGAACCAAATTTAGCATGGGGGGGGGGGGTGATGGGTGTTTGGAGGCAAGAAAGATTTCTATGGTGGTTCGCCCCTCTGGATGGGGAGGGGGCTATCATATAAATGAAACACAAATTTCAAACAAACAACACTATTTCTATAAATTAATTTACTTTCATTTATCCCCTTAATAAATGAAGGTAAAACCATTAATAACCTCAGAAAGTAAACAGTAATAACATATCCAACAGCAATCCAATAATTTGAAAATATGGAAAAAACATATTTAAGAATATTTTTGTATTTTTTATTTCAGAGTTATTTATGGGATGTAGCCACGTAAACATAAATAAAAACAAATAAAAATAGAGCTCTATAATCGGAATCACATATTGAGAGCTCATCAGCTAGATCGGACAAATCTGCCATGTAGGGGATTTTGGAGCCCAAATTTGTTTCTATAGTGGTTCGAGGTCCCTCCCTCCTCTGAAAGGGTTGGGGGGATTCTCATACCAATGAAACAGAAATTGAGGAGATCGGCGTGAAGATTTGTATGCATTGATATTTGAGGCCTTTTCTTATGATGGTTTGAGACTCCTCTGGAAGCTCTGCATAGCTTGAGAACTAATCAAGCGAATCGAACCAAATTTGGAATGTGAGGGTTTTTTAAGGCTAAATTTGTTTCTATGGTGGTTTGAGGCCCCTCCTCTGAAAAAGGGGGGGGGGTCCCATACAAATGAAACAGAAATTGAACCGATCGGTGAAAAACTTTGCATGCCGGGGTTTTTTGGGCCGAGGAAGGATCTTATGACGGTTTGAGACCCCTTTTTCCTCTAGAAGTGGGGGGGGGGGTCCCATATAAATAAAACAGTAATTGATGCATAACTCGAGAACTAATGATGCAGATGGAACCAAATTTGGCATGTGGGGGTTTTTGGAGGCAGGATTTCTGGACGGGATGAAGGCTCTCATACTAATGAAACCAAACTAGAGATTTATACAGGCAATTCCAACACCAAATTTATAGGGTTGGAATCATGTTCATCAGTTTGAACCTCTTCTTAGTCAGAAAGGGGGAAGCTTGAACTGCTCTCAGTGCTACATTATCCACAAGAATATAATCTAAGGTTATGCAAGAGAACATTATGTTCAAACTGACAGGATCAGGGTGGCTACACAATTTTAATTCTAAAATTCCCTCATTTTTGCCTAATTTTCATGACTGAGAAAAAAAGTTGATATAATTTCCATTAATTGATGTTTTTGAAGTTTTCGAGGAAATTATTCAATCTGAAATTCTGATTTTTTGGCAAAAGGACGGGAAGCAGTCGCTAATCGGGCTTCGTGCGTATTGCGTGACCTGCTTTGGTCTCTCATTTTGCAAACAAGAACAAAAAGCGCTCTTTATAAGTCACTAATCTCTCAGTGAGGATCAAGTCCCTATTACTTCGAAGTTTTCTTAGTATAAACCTCAAATACTATTACTGAGGCGTGAAATTTTCAAGAATCATTTGCTCCACTGCAGCATCCATTGTTTAGTCATTTGAGCATTGTTTGTTTTGTTTGTGATTTTAAGTCTCAAAAACGTGAAGTGATAATCAACCTAACCTATAATTCATATAGAGAAAGAGGTCTGCCCCCCTTTTTCACTTTAAAAGATTTGTTTATTGAAGATTTGTTGAGTAGCTACTTCAGAAAACCACAGTAAATAGATCGGCAGTATTTGAAGATTTTTTTATGCAAATTCTCCGCTTTCTAGATTGCCGATTTAGAGGTAAACCCGATTTTCATATTAAGGTCTGGCAGAAGATTGCTTTTCGTCAACTCTCTTTCAAATAATGATTTTGCTTTGAAGCCCAGGCTTAACAATCTTCAGATCGTCGATAAGAGACGATGCCTTAAGTCTGGGAAACAACTCGACCATTGATGCAGACATGATGACAAAATTTAACTTTGGTCCCAGCATCTCATCGTCTGCCGCATCCACCACAACAGCGAACACTTTTGATCGGAATACCGACGAAAAGCTTCGTTTGAAATTCGGATGACTTTCCTTCAGCTTTCTTTCCTGCTTCCTGCATCCTGAAGTCGTTCACAAATCTTCTCAAATGAGGTAACACTTGTAGTGCTCTTCTAGCAACTTCTTTATTTTCTACCCAACGAACTTCGTAGAATTTCAGGTGAAAACGATTTTACATTATTTTTATCTAAAGCTTTCCATAGATAGGTAATTATTGTGATCAAATACATCGTAAGGCATCAATTGGTCGTTATTTTAAATTTCCGTAGAAATTTGCGAAATCAGAGAATTTTCTTTTGTACAAAACCTTTAGGGTCTTTTTTTTATTTTCCGTCGGCCTATTTCCTCACATCGTGACAATCACCGACGCCAGGAAAACCACTCCACCACCTGGACCCTACCTCTCGACTCGTGAATATGAGTCAGGGCCAACGGCTGTACTTCCCTTCCGAAGAAAGACGTGACCAGATTTTTTCGCCTCAGAAAAACCACCGACGTCGACTGGGATTGAACCCAGACCCACTGGGGTGCCAAGTAGTAGTCACGCTTCCCAGAACACCACCGACGCCGGTCTTTAGGGGCTTATTACGAGTGTCACTCTACGGGTAAAAACGAATCACGGCAAAAAAAAACTCACGTGTAAATCAAATGGAAGTCACTGTCATTATTACGGGTGTCACGGGGAAAGTAAGAACCGTAATAAGCCCCTTAAATTGACGATTTCTTACAAATAAAAGCTCAATTTCTTAAACTAAGACCACTGCTAGTCGATTGTGGTCTTAATTGTTTGAATCGAGCATTTATTCGCTGAAAAACTTTGATTCAAATGTTTGCTTACAAAAGCAGATTCACCCATTTCGCTAATTTCTCCGAATTCAGTCTATTTAACAGGGGTTGTAAAAATGCACTGCTCGTTTTTTTGAAAAGCAACCGTTTAACAGAAACACGAAAAATCAATGCATAACAATATTGCAATAATAACAATATTGCTTATCGGCTCCGCAAAGTGTTACACACGTCTGAGCCTTGCAAATAAACGAACTAATAAAAAACACAAAATGCCTGATGCATTAGGTGTCTTTGTTATTGACTGTAAGGTGACTTAGGCACAACTAGGTTTCTGTCCATACAATGGCATATAGACTTTATGCGTATTCTTTATAGTACTTTACCTACAAATTTCAGTAATGCATACAATAATGATGCTTCAGTCAAAAGGATCACCTAAGAAGTTCTAGTCAAGTGAAATAAAAACTACAGTAAGTAATTTGCGAAACCTCACCTGTCACAGCAGTGTAGCCAGATTTTCTAAACGGTACGTTTTTTTAGCAGGCTGAACCAAACCAGCAGAAAATGATTCACAATGTCAAACACTGTTTGATTCTGATGACAAAAACGCTACTAGAATCGCTTGAAAAAGGTGTGAGTATGGTTCGTTCCATATGACAAAAATTTCCGATAATTTTGGATTCCCGCACTTCCCGAATTTCCCGTGGCCACCCTTCAGGATACGGCGTAGTTCGAAGATAAAAAATTGAAGATAAAAAAATTGCTTCTACACCAAAAGAAAAACCGTAGTATTAACTACCGATCCTATGATTATATTAAAAACGCACACATACGTTTATTACTGAAAATAATTTTGTTTAGTTCTACTATGATAATACACTGGCATGTAAACATTTAAGAAAAAAATATTATGACCTGTCATAATTTATTATAGTTTTCACAAAAATGCAGTAGTTTATACTTTTTTTTTCAGTGTAGGTACTAAGTGAAGAAATTTCGTTCTAAGAACGGCAACGTTAAGTTCGATGAATTTATGCACCGCAGCTACGTAATCAAAATTAAAAACAAAAATAAAATAAAAAAAATAAATCTCTATAATGCAAGTCACAGATTAGCAAACGAAAATCTTTAACAAAACTCATTCCCAAAAATTTTACCACCCATTGTAGCACGGAAACTAAGTTCGACAGCAATGGGCTCTCCTTTCTGTTAGACTTGATCAAGCTTTATTAACCACTGATTATCCTGCCATTGTATGAAGGGCCAAAAAGGGGTTGGGTGGATCGATAGGCAACATCACTTAGACGTTTCCACAGGTACATAAAGAATCTCCTTCCAACTACAATATTGAACAATTGATCAAAAGAGCTAGCTATCTAACATCCATCCTTATGCAACGGGCGGGGAGAAGAGCCCACCCTCTATTCACAAACTGTTAGCAATGGGGAGTTGGCATTCGCACTCTCCCCATCCAGAGTGCTTCAATCGGGTGCCCTGACGGTCCCTCCCATTCCCATGAATTATTTATATAATAGAGTAGATATCAACGTAAACAAAAAGTACTGCAATCATTCGTATCTATTATAAATAATCATCATTCGGTTAATCCTGAAATGCAAGAAATGTTGTAAAGTGTTAGAGTGTAGTTCACGCTTAAGCACGTTTTCGTTCGTATTCCGCGATATGGTACTTTTTAGTATATTTTCTTCTACACCTTTGCCAAAGACACTGTTGTTCTAGCTTCTTTTATGAAAACAATAAAATGTATATCTATACGTTCGAGAGATGCAATTCAATGTTTGTATGTAGGAAGCCATCATCCTTGCGTGGGCCTTGCCCTGCATTCGATTCCACTTAACAGAAAGATCAGGCATTGTATCCATTCTAAATTCAAAATTCAACAGGACCAAAAAGTGTTGGACAGGCTCGTAAGTAGAGACACTTGCTCGCGAGATTTGCGGAAATAATAGAATCTCCTTCATGTAGTATGGTCGGATAAAACGAGTTTAGGGCCGGAAATGGTTTAAGAAAGGCATGTCAAATTCACTAATATTGTTGGAGTGGAATGTACCAATCATAATTGGTCGACACATCCCCTCCTAGGCTCCGATTGTCGATTTGCAGCATTAATGATGCCCTGATGCATCCTCCCATTTCAGTTAAGAAATGTTTTAAATCAATGAATTATCGGGAATAAGTATGTCTAGAGTGTAAGTCATTTGAAACGGCAAAAATTGTACAACTTACATTTCCACAATGATGATTCCTGACTGTTCGCTGTAGATCTTTTCTACTGGTTTTGTGGAGCAATAACAGGTGCTAGTTGATCTCAGATTCTGTATTAACAGTTGATAGTTGAGTATCAAAATGACTTTCAGCAAATGGGGTTCAATATTCCCAAAAACTTCTTAGACACCAAATCTCAAAATCGACTTCCGAGGTTGAAACCATTTCGATCACGAATTCGTCCCCTCACGACACACCGTGCGACGTTTCAAAGGATTCCACCGCCAACTTTGTTGGCAACAAAAAAAATATCTCTCAAGGCAAACTACCAAAATGCCTGCCTTGTTTTTCGCACACACTCACACCATCCTCCTCACGCACCCAAGTCGCCCGAATTAATTGCAAAGGATTATCCACTTTTCGTGGTTATAATTTTCGACATCATTGCCCGCATGGAACCCTTTCTCTTCTTACTTATCCAACAACAACAAAAACAACAATCCCAGAGCTGTTTTTGGCTTTTGAGACTCACAACTTGTAGCAGGCTGCCGCCATGACTGAAGAAGACGACGACGCGACGTGACGCGCCGGCCGGAGGACCGTCACATTTAAGGATAATGAGTGCCGTCCTGGTTCTATCTTTAAGAGATGTTTTTACAGAGTCGATGATGTTTTCCTCTCTAACGGATGTAATCGATTTCCCCTTATTCGGGTTGTTTTGGTAAACAAGTTTCAAGCTTTTTGTTCACGCGTCTTTAAATACCGGCGCTAGTTAGTGGGTGGAGTTTTGAATGGGTAATAAGTTTTGGCGGTGATGAGACTTTATGGAGGCGGATTGTCGTCGATGTCGTTACGGTGGAGCATAAAATCGAATTGTCATGCCCCGATCAACCGCCATGGTAACCGTTTCCAGGGATAGCGTGAGAGGGGAGGAGGGGGAGCTGCGTGACCGTGAAGTCGTCTGAAGTGTTGCGATAGTTAATGGGACGTGAATAAAATGGTAAGAGGAAATATGTCAACAAGCGTTTGGAGGAGCCTGTCGTTATGCTATACTGTGGGGCGCTGATAGTTGAATGCCATTAAATCAAATCAGCGAGGAGCCAATGTTTGCCGAGCAAACTTAACGGACGCGCTAATGCGTGTCGGACAGAGCAGGTCAGCGAATTACAATTACAATGGAGAAATTGTTCTAATTTTTCTCTTGGGGGGATTTCTTCACCAACGGGACACGGTATAAACCTGGGATACAGAAAGTGGCCTGGATTTCATTAATAATGGTAGGTCATAAGGCAGCGACACACCTCGCTGTGTATAACAAAGGTTGGTTTGCTTGGGCTTACTTTTTGAAAACGGAGAAACATTTGATGGGAACGGGAACACCGAATCAATTCTTGCTAGTTGGGTTGCGGTTTAGGAAGCATATGGATGATTTATAAAGCAGCTTATTCAATTGATGTAATCACGACAAGTGCAGCAAATCATGACATTCTTCGGTTCAGAAAAATCTTTGAATGATCGCGGAACAACCAGTGTTTTCGAAGACGAATGTCATGATTACCCGTGAATTATTCAAATCTGCTTTGATGCAATTGTGCAGTGGGTAAAACGAGAGCAGAGACACTTATTTTTCTACTACAATTAGGGAGAGTATAAAGAAGCAATTATAGGAAAAAACAAACTCAAAAATCAAATATTGTTGCCACTTTGGCACTCGTTCCCTTCCTCATAACCTGTTACACAAAAAAATGATTTTTTCTGCTCCAACGTCTGGTCTATACCTTATCGACTCGAAACTACTGAACTTATCAGCATGAAAATTTCTCATGCAGGGCTTTAGAGACTAGGAAAGTTCTTATGATAGTCCTGACACCCTCGCTTTATCACAGAAGTGGGAGTTCCATATAAAACACTAATTCCTGGAAAATTACAGTGAATCACCAAACAACTCGAACCAAGCTTAACTGCATGAGGGTTTCTGGAGGCACGGCAGTTTGGGAACCCCTCCCTCTTCTGGAAGAGGAAGGCTCCTCATTATGATTAAGACGCGAGACTAATTAGGATCAAATGGAACCAATTTGGCATATGGTATATTTTGGATGCAATAATCAAAAAAGGTAGGAGTAGGGAAACGACGGACCCACGTTGAATATCACCAAGACAACACATGATGCAAGAAATAAAGAAGCACGGCACTCCTAACCAATTTTTATTTCAGCCAACATGTTCTAACACAAAGCAGCAATCAAATGACCACTACAAAAATATACCAAACATTCACGACATAATATGTATACGGGGGAAGAGGGACCAACCAGGGCACCCAAGAGAAACGATTTTGGATAGGGGTGTGGGACTACACTCTCTTTATTATTAACATTTCGCGTGAACAGGCGTGGGTCCTCTCGACCAGAACCATCTACATTGCGTTTATTCTGCAACAAACCGAGGGCTCGATTCTAACGCACAATGAGTCTGAACTTCGGGTACTAAGGAGAACTTCCCCTACGCCCGCAGGTTTCGCGCAAGCAGTATCTGCTTACGGGCCCACCAACGTTTTCTGGCCCTTCCTTGCAAGACTTGATGATCACAAACAACAATAGAACTCCTGATCAAATCGCTTTTCGTGATTATTCCGCTGCAAGGCAAGCTACCTGGCTACACGGTAGGTATTTCGTCATCATGTCATCTCATCATCGTGGGGAATTTTGGAGGCAATGATGATTGCTACGCGTGGATCGAGACGCCCTCCCTTCTGGAAGAGGGCTTACGTACGAATGAAACACATATTTCTGCATAAATCAAAAACTAATCAAACAATTGGAACCAGACAAAAAGCGCAAGTGGAGGTTTTTGAAGGTGTGCAAGAAATATTTCTATAGTAGTTCGAGACCCCTCCCTCTTAGTGGAAGAAGAGTTCTCTAGCTACAAATTAAACACACATATATCTGCACAAATTAAGAACTAGTCAAGCAAATGGATCCAAGTCATGGCATGTGGAAGTCTCATGAAGGCAAGTGTTTTATGGTAGGTTGAAGATCCCTCTCTCTCTTCTGTAAGGCGGGGTCTTATCGAATGACACCTGAAATTTCTGCACAAATCGAGAACTCAAGCAGAAAATGGAACCAACATTCGGCATGTAGCAGATTCCTGGAAGCACGTATCATTTTTTCTATGGTAGTTTGAGACCCCTCCATTTTCTGGAAAGAGCGGGCCACGTCCGTGCAAATTTTTGCATGACTCGAGAACTAATCAAAGCGGCAATGGAACCAAATTTGGCATATGGGAGCCCTTAGGGGCAGTATTGATTTCTATGGTGGTTCGAGACCTCTCCACTCCTCTGAAAGGAATTGCGGGGGGGGGCATATTTCTCATACAAATGCAACGAGACATTTCCGCATAACTCGAGTTGAAAATGAGCGCTGGAATAATCCAACGTATGGATTCTGTATTCATTAATCTGGACATTATCGTACCACTGTAACTTTTGAAATATTGCACAGGAGCAAAAAATTTCGTTGA
Organism: Aedes japonicus; assembly: GCA_034211315.2. Classification (NCBI taxonomy): domain Eukaryota; kingdom Metazoa; phylum Arthropoda; class Insecta; order Diptera; family Culicidae; genus Aedes; species Aedes japonicus. The sequence goes on along the minus strand of JASCZW010011220.1, from coordinate 3,070 downwards.
GGTATAGCCAGGGAGTCTTTCATGAAAAAGACATTCTGGGTTCAGAGTTCTAGATGGCAACGAATGAATCTTGACTTGACGACACGGGGAACACGGGAAAAGATTGGTTTCACGCTAAATCCACTGTTCACGAGAAGCTCAGATCCTTTTGGAATGATTGACGGTCAAAGGAGAGGAAACCGAAAAGCGATAAAAACAATGGACGATGCCGATCCTATCGCTGGAGGAGAAAAACTTTTTGCGACAGGCGAGAGAAGATATTGAAGAAAAACCCGAGTCTCTGTTCGAAACGGTGGCTCGTGAAATAGAAATGTCACTGATTTTGTCCACAAATCAAAACAGCGATTGGGGCTGATGTCGGGTGCAAAGTGAAACAGTTGCAAATTGTAACGACAGCAAACTCACCAGCTCAGTTTGTACTGCGAATATTTGACGAAGTTTCGTCGCGATGTTACAGGCACGATGACACTTATGTTCTGGAGGATTTCAAACAGCTCCTGTGCTTGTTTTCTATTCACGGCGATCAGAAATACGTACAGTTGAGCATTTCAGCATCGGATAAAGGCAACCGAAAATTTCCCAAAAAAATGCACCTTGCTTGACAAGCAATTTGCACGTGTGGCCGAAAGGGTAAATATTTCGTCGCTACAGAAACTATCAACAAGGAAATTTACCACAACGAGCGCCTGCAGAAGCGTTAGCTACCGTTCATAAAAACCACAAAGAAAAACGCTGTTCTGGCCCGATTTAGCATCATGCCACTATGCTAAATCTGTGATGGAGATGGTGGTCAGGCCAAACTGCGTAAACCAAAATACCAAATCCGCCAAGGCCGCCAAATGGTCCGCAGTTATGTTCAATCGCAAGATATTGGACTCTGATAAAGCCGGAACTTTTCTGGAAGTAAACAAGGAATCAGTAGAAAACAAATGCTTCCAACAAACCCGGACGAAGACCACGCATCCACGGTACTCCGAAGAGTCTGTATAAACTCCTAATGGATGGAGTTGAAATCCAAAGTTCTTCGAACATTTGCTGGGCCATGCAAATACCGAATAATATTTTGACTTCCGTGAATTGTTAAATCATATTCCCATGAATATGAAATAAACAACTACAATTAAAATACAATGAGAAATTAGTGCGAAAATGAATAGGAAAATCCACAGTGCAAAACAATTGCAACGTCCTGCAACGAGAGCCTGGGAGCGGCCGTTGTTTCCTCAAGAGTTTTGTGCAGCGAACGGATGAACGAAGTTAGGGTTTGATTTAAGCACGAGATCTGGGCGGAAGAATACCTGCAAATTGTATACTGGGGGGTTGCAGGAGAGGACGCAAAAACGTTGCCGGTGACCAGGTTGTTTTAAGTGGAGAAAATGATGATCGAAAAGGCTAATATGGCAAACGGTATGTTTCTGCGGTCTAACTAAATAAAAAAGCATAACTATCTAGCGATCTGAGTGTTGCTGCTTTTATATAGAAAAGAAAAACATAGTGTCCTTCCTCTGTTCTTGTCAGGATCCAACATCTGGCCAAATGCCAGCTTCCTCAAATGGCACATCGAAAGCGTGGTATTGATTTCCCGGGGATAGGCGTCAATCTACCAACTTTTCTCCAGCGGCCGATGGTCCGAATTGAACACTACCGGGGCGACGAAATATCAGGGTCTTCAAAGATCCACAACCGAGTAGCGTTATAGAGTTCATCGATTCTCGTCTCAAAATTGATGAAAATTTCTGGAGCTTGATGGAAAGTGTATATCGAAAATTTAAAATTGTGAAGTATTCGTTTTCGGTTTGGCCACGTTGTTCGGCACAATCTGGTTCAATAAAGGATCAATGTTTATATGAATAACACTTTTTTGGCTACATTTGAAAATAAAATGTGAATTACTTATTTTTGATACAGTCATGTGTCATCATCAGGTTGGAGACCTTCCAAGATCCCGGTAAATTCGTTGCTTACGCTAGATTTGTCGTATGGAATATGGAGCGTTGAATATATATTGAATATACCGCACCGTCACCCCAAAAACGGAGTAGCCGCCGGCAACCTCTACATAAAGGCGCAAATGTTTGTATAGAGATGTAATACCGTAGATCACATATTTAACAGATAGCCATGTGTGCCAACAAACGCAGACAAACAGACATAACACATTGATCATTTTCCACAAATCATCGTCATCAGCACCAGCGTCAGCTGTTGAGCATACCAGATAGATGATAAAGCTGTACAGATGGCAGTTATGTGCTAACATCAAACGTAAGGAAATAGACTATGCATCGCTACTTGTATGATACTATCATTCAAGAAACATTTAAATTTCCATTCTAATGCGTGGATCGATGCGGCTACGCATAAGTTGCGTCTTTGTCAGATATTATATACTACGCTTGACGGAAACGTCCGAACAATAACGACAACCAACTTGCCAGTTAATGTGAAAAACGTTTTATCACTTCTCTGAAAGTTGATTTTACACCACAACAGGAAGGATGCTGCCGTGGAAAATCACAGATCGTTATTTGAGACATATATTTTGTTACAACTCGTACATTATATTTTCTACAACACATTCCTTCCCGGAATATCTTGTAATACGGATCGCTATAATGTTACTGATCATCAAAGTTGCGGGGAAATTTTAGATTTCACATGCGGCGCTAAAAGCAATTCTTTTTCAGCAAATAAATCTTGGTATCGACCAGGGAAGATAATGTTTATGTTCGAAAAGCGCGTTGAGTGGAACAAAAACTGTCAAATCTTGCACCGACTGTATAAATGTTTTGACAAGAAAGTTCTCTGCTAATTACAACTTCTGCTACGCGGGCTAGTAATAATTATTTTCAGGAGGTACTTCATCTGGTATTCGCTGACCTGATATAATGTGGCTCAAGTTCTATTACCAGTCGCCCGGGTGGCATCGTGTCGAATGATGACTAACAGTTCACACCTGCTACTACGCGACGCTGTGTGTTTGTATGACACAATATCCAATGTTTTTCAGTGGCTCAAGACCTTGAATGGTGCCTATCAGTCTTCAAAAAAAAAGTTTTGCTACGCGACG
>JASCZW010011219.1:0-32895 GCA_034211315.2 Aedes japonicus | reverse complement strand
GTCTAAGCGTGGAGCTAAACGATGACGATGATGTTGCTGGTCGGTGGTAGTTGGTGGATGGAAGAATACACGCTACACTCGATGAGCTGCTGGTATGCGTGCCGTATAGATGCTGGACAATATGGCTTCTCGATCGTGGCAATATTGCTAATTGCAATAAATGACGTTGTTGCACCACTATCACACAATGTTCTCTTCTTCAGTAAACCAAGACTGATTTCACTCGCGACGATTTCACTGGCGATTTAGAAAACTGATACTGAAGACTGTAAACACTCGTTAAAAGCTGCCAAGCAGCGGAAAGCTGGACCGAACGAGACTGTACCGTTCGCTTGTTGATCACTGGATGAGAGGACGATTAATAGGGTTCTCAATTGGGAATATTAGCATTTATGATAGTTTTAATGGTATATTCGCTACTACATAGAACACAGGTTAACTCTTGAGGATAATCATGGATACACATGAAACCAACATAATATGCTATAACACATCCTATATTTTGAACCCTATGAGGTTTCATATTGCATCCACTTGCATCCCCGCCAGCTAAAGGGCTATGAAAAAACCTATATTTTTCACAATAAAACTACTATAACTTCTCCCATAAAGGTTTTAGACGTAAGGTGAGTATAGAGAAAATTTATATTTTGATTATTTGTACAACTTTGTCGAACATTATTTTGACCTAAAACTGCACATTTATTAAATAATCACAAAAACTAGTTTCCAAGGCCCGCCATTTTAAAAAACACGTACCTCGGCACAGTGACCAGATAGAAGGTTAGTGTTTTCAGCAAAGTTGTTTGTATTAAAATTATCTACAACTTTGCCGAAGACACTAACTCTCTATCTCATCATTTAAAAAAAATCAAGTTTGCAGCGGCGCCTGTGGTGAAGCTGCGAACTAAGATTTGTCACCTTTAAATGCGTTATATTTTTTGAAAATTTTTATCTGAAGACACCAAAATGTTAAGAACACGTTTTTACGAGTTATTGTAAAAAGTTCATGTTTTTGGCGTTTCGTCCCACAGTGCAGTGGTCGAATGCCTACACCATTGTAAGACACCCTACACAGCACCAGTACACTCCATTAGTATCGCCTCAATAGGCATAGAATACCACCATGCGACCACTTTTGATCGCATAGCGGCTGGATATAAAAGCAACACGCACTACCGGTCACGTTATTCCAGTTCAAACCAAACTATTGTCAACAACAGAAGTCCGAAATATAGTTTAAAAAGCCAACGCGACGCAGTGAAGATTTCAATTTCTCCCTCCGATCGAAGCCACACAATCAGCCTTTTTCAAGGCTAGAGTTGAAGAGTTTCTCCACCGTAGAACCGAACCAGTGACCTACCCCAAATCATTCCATCCGCCGTTGCCAAGCGTGAGAGCTACCGAGGAGGATTCCCGTGCGTGGACACCCCTATAATACCCTATTGCAAAGCATATTTAAAACAAACCTTGTTCTGTCGTTAATGCATATAACTATTCGGTGCTATTTATTTCTGTGGTATTTGTATCCAAGGCTGATGAAATAAGGACTGTAAAAGGAATAAACTACAACATTATGGATAGGATTTCATTTCATTGATGTATAGGATCTTTTCTTCATGACTGAATTCCCGCACTTTGGCATTGACACCTCTTGTAAGGTTTTAGGAAATAGTGGGGTCGACTGCTTCTGATACTTTTACCCACTGTTTTGTGTAGCATACATAAGGCTAAGTGGGTAGAGCTTAACTAACTAAGCATAAGACACACATCTGCCTCACCATTACAAGTGTGACAGTGCAGAGCCGTTAAACGGGCAATGAACTCTGCCCGGCAATCCCTCTCTTTCTCCCACCGACAGTTTCCGAGGTAAATTGCACATGTTTTTTCAAAGTCAGTTTGTTCACCGAAAAACTGGGAACTTGATAAGAAGCTTCATGTTTGAGCAATTCTAGAGACATTTATTTGATGTAGATAAAATGATTCTATAGGTTTTGACAGCTGAAATTAACGACCCCTCCATTCTCTGGATGGAGGGGGACGTTCTCATACATATGAAAAAGAAATTTCTGCATACCTCGAGAATTAATCAAGTAAATCGAACCAAATTGGACATGTGGAGGTTTCCGAAAGCAAGAAATGTTTCTATGGAGCATTTCCAGCCAGAATAGCAAACCGGTTGGACCCTACTCTCTCCGATCTGAATGAAATTTAGTCTATGTGTAGGTTTCTAACCAAAATTACGTTTTTCACAAAAAAATCTAAAACTATCCTGGACTAATCTTCTATAAGGGCGTATTAGAATGGGGATTTTATTTTTTCAGGCAAAAATTTTTCGCAAACGATCAAAATGTCGTCTTAAAAAGTTGCAGGTTATAAAGTCAAGAAAAAAATACACTGAAACGAAAATATTCGTAAACTCATGTTGGAAAACCGTTGATTTCCTCGAAGGACCCCCCCCCCCATCGATCCTCCTAATTTTCTTTAAAAAATAATGCTGAAGTTATGTCTTTGATGTTGGTGACAAGTTCTAGATGTCACTTCATAATTTTTTTTTTGTTAATAAATATTAATCAATTTTTGAAAATGTCATAAATCATATATTTTTTTGAATAAAATATACCAAAAATAGATTTGATGCACCATTTTATATTAAAAATTATATAAAAGCTGTTTTCGTAAGCCAGAGTTATTGCGAATTTTTCATAACTGAAATATATGTTTTTGCCATTTGTTTGGCCCTTTTTGATTGTTAGTCGTGATGTCGACAGCAAAATGTGTTTTTCATAATAGATTCTTGAAAAACAGGCATTTTTTCAGAAAAGGTTGCAGTCAGACTTATCCGTTTCTGTTTGGACGCGATGGGAAAGAATGCACGCGCGAAGATGGCGTTGAGATTTGCTCGGTCCTCATCTTCCAAAACGTCAAATATTGACGCCAAACTCCATCCATAATTTCCTTGTTTTTTTTGCTGGGGGTAAAAAGCACTTCTCATTTTCTTGAAATTGGCAATACATGAATCCCCATGATTCCTTTGTTGAAAGTCTCGATGTTATATGTCAAACTGATTTTATTAAAAATAGTCTCCGCTGAAGTCGATTAAGCTAGAGACATAACGGATGGGATGGTATTGATTATGGATTCACTTTCCATATCTACAGGTTTTTTTGATTGCACACCACTGGTAGAAGGCACTTCTTCATCATTCAAAGGTGGTGGTTCTTGTTGGGGATGATAAACTACGGGACGACACTTATTGCAGATTTGCATCGAACTAAATTGATGAGATAAAGAACTTCCCAATATAAAGGGTGTCCACAGTTAAATTGCATCACTTTAAACTTGTCCTCAAAAACAAGTCTCTCAACCGATTGTCGTGTAATATTCAGTGAATATAAAAAGAATATATAATCTTGGCTTAGGTATTTTTCATTTCACTGTATTTCTTTACCAAATCCAAAAGCCCGAACTTTCTTCGCAACACCACGCATAAGATTTTGTGCAACGCTTGAACCGAAATTCTTTTCCGCTTTCAACAATGACTTCAACATTTCCTTTTCTGTAGTGACAACTTTAAGATGCTTACGAAGTTTGTGCTTCATTATAGCCCAATATTTTTCAATTGGCCGCAACTCTGGACAATTTGGGTGATTAAGATCCTTCGGCACGAAATTGACACCATTCATCTGGTACCACTCCAGAACATCCTTGGAGTAGTGACAAGATGCTAGGTCGTTTTTTCAGGCATTCATTCATGTATACTTAACCATTTACAGTTGCAAAATCATGAATTTCTTGGGAAACTATGACACTTGCTATTTCCTGAGAGACTCTGGAACATCGAACTTGTCTTTCGCAGTCACGTACTGGTTGCCGGGAATTTGTTTGAAGTCCGCTTTTACGTGTGTTTTCATCGTCCATGATGCAGCAGAGTGGTTTCGTCAACATTTGTGTGTACAGCTTACGCGCACATGTTTTAGCTGTCCTATTTCGTTTTTTATTATTGTGGTTTGGAGCTTTCTGAACTTTGAATGAACGGAGCCCGGACCGTGTTTTGGCTTTCTGCACGAAACTTTTGGTCAAAGGCAGCAACCACTCGCTTGCGATCTTTCCCACAGTACGGAACACTTTTTCAACCACTCACATTTTTCCGATCGACTGTTAAACGTTTCCCGAAACATTTTATGACGCGAGACACTGTAGACTGGTGAATTTTCAACATCTTTCCGATGGCTCGGTGCGAAAGAAGTGGGTTGTCGAGGTGTGTGTGCAAAATTTTCTCGCGCACTTGCTGTTACTTCGACTCCATTTTCAAAACTACGACACATTTCACAATGAAACTCACGTAGTGTAAACAATACACGTTGAGGTCACCCAAAATTTCGTTGAAATCAACGCAAAGGGCGAAATGTTACAGCTTATTGAAAGTGATGCTATTTAACCGTGGACACCCTTTAATAGATAAATCATCAACTCCTGTGTCAGTATTTCCAAATCCTACGAATCATCGCACAGAAGGGAACAAGAAGGATTTAGTTCACTCGTCTTAAATGCTACACAAATATGCAAAATTAACAATTAGGCTGAAGGTTTTTGGTTCGCACCATATGTATTTTTCCGTATTCCGTTTTGGTAATGTATGGAATCAGTTTGCCTGGTTGAAGCTGTAGTGTCGATGCGAATGTTGAATAAACATAATTATTCAACAGCTGTTGCCTATGGTGATCGAAAGTCCAAAAAATTTTTCAGTAGGTACAAACAAAGAGAGTGAATTCTTGTCAGTGAAGTATATGTTGATCCAAATGAGAACCTTGTATGAAATTTAATTTTCTATATACAGTATGTAAAATAAGTATATCCACCCCTGCTTCAAATTTACAATTTTCCTGTTATCGATTCAAATATTAGTTGATAAAATGAGTGTTGTTATGCGTTTGGTCCATTATAAAGTACCTATCATTATACCATTAAATATACTTGAATTAATCTTGCTCTTGAAAATCTATGCCAAGATCAACAGAAAAGGGAAGTAAAACATGCAAAAAAAGTTTATCCACCCAAACATGCTTAGTACCATTTTGCCGTGTATTGAGCGGTTCCTGTCACTTTTTCGAATGTAAACATTGCAGACAGTTATGACGAATGTAAACATTGCAGACAGTTCGTGATTCAAATTTGAGTTCTCGTGTTTCGAAATGTCTAAAAACGCACAAATTTCGCTGAGTATCCGAAAACTTATCATAGAGCATCACAAGTGCGGTAAAAGCTACCGTCAAATTGCAAATATCGTTCAGATACGTAAAGATACGGTTGCCAAAATTGTTCAGAAGTACAAAAAGAGTGGTTCTTTCACACCAGAAAAGCGATCAGGGCGACCGGCGAAGACAAGTTCCCGGATTGACAGGGCTATCGTCAGAAAGGCGGAACAAGATCGAGGTTTGTCAGCTCCAAAAATTGCAAAGCAAGTTGAAAGTGATTTTTTCTATCCATGTCAGCGAAAAACATTAAAAAACGATTGAAGTGGGCTCGACATCATATAACATGGACAGTCGATGATTGGAGAAAGGTCATTTGGTAAGACGAGACTTAAATAATCATATTTGGGTCTGATGGTATCACACGAAAAAAGCGCAGAACCGGTGAAAGTCTGAAAATCCAGTGTTTAAAGCCTACAGTCAAACATGGTGGAGGTGAGTTATTGCAACTTCAATAATTTTCAACTAACTTAACTAGCTTTTATCATTTTCTGAGCAGGTAGAGTCATGGTTCAGGGCTCGATGGCTTTGTCTGGCGTTGGAGAACTCGAATTAATTGACGGAATAATGACAAAGGAGGTTTATCTGGACATACTGAAACGAAAACTTCACGAAACTACACGTTCTAGCAAGATGGGGATCCAAAGCACATCGAAGCTGGTATCCCAATGGTTTAAGGAAAAGAAAATCAATGTTTTGGTTAATCCAATAGAACATCTCTGGTTTATTTTGAAAATTAAGGTTCAGGAACACAAACCATCAAGCATTCAGCAATTACGACAAGTTGTTGTAACTGAATGGGACAAAATCGCATCAGAAACGACTGCTAAGCTTGTCCAGTCAATGCCACGACGATGTCAAGCTGTCCTTGAAGCCAAGAGAGGTCACACGAAATATTGAATGATTTTCAGGATTATGGTGGATATACTTTTTTTGCAATATTTTTTATCGTTTTCTTATATATTTGGTCTCAGACACGAAACAGTTCGTGCTTTTAAATCAAATTATCGTTATTTGACTTTTTTTTATCCCTTGAGAAATAAACTTAATATTAAAAATCGTTTTTCAAAAATACACATATCATGAGCTACTTTGATAACATCGTCCATGATAACTTTGATCCTTAAACGAATGAAAATTCAAAACAAACTTGCAAGAGCTGTATTGAAATTTGAATACACTCTAGAAGAAAAGTGTGCTAATAGTTTGTGATAACCCCATTCAAAGTTCTTCTTTCTCTCTTAGCGTTTCAAGCTTTTTGCTTCCGTAATTAGCTTATTGCTTGCTCTGAACTTAGTTTTCTAAATGCACTTGCACAATTATTAATTAAGAGCTTTCGAATAGTACCTGACCTATTTTTGCATAAGTATGATTGTCCAGGAGGCGACAAATTTTCCTTAACAAAAAATCCTAGACCAGACCGGGAATCGAAGCCACCCACCTTTAGCATGGTGTTGCTTTGTAGCTGCGCCTTTACCGACTGTTGGGTGGACCCATTCAATGGTGGACCCATTCAAAGTTACACATGTTTAAGGTGAATCGCTGCTCCATGTATTTTTTCTATCTTTTATCTCTCTCTTTTGCAAACTTACCTTGCTATTTTAAATTGATAAATCTCGATTGTTAGTGAATGAACATCGAATCGAATTCCATCAGATTGCTCACAGCAAGTAAGTATACAAACTGATGTGACTAAATTTCCGTATTAGTCTAGTACAGATTCTGAGTTATATCAATTCTTAATGTTGAGGTAATGGCTGCCCTTGAGAATGCTTCAGCGTAAGCCCTTAAAAGCACTTACATGAATTATCACTCACCCTGTAATTTCTCTCCGGTATTCGGCATCATATTCATCAATATGCTCGAGTACGGATAATTCTTCGAAGACAAATGTTTTCCTTCATGTATCGCATATGAAGAACTCTTTTTCATTCAGATGAGTTTTTTCGTGGATGTTAGCCACTGTTCTTCACGAATGCCTCCTTTATGGAAAGGCACGAAAAAGCAAATAAATATGATGAATCATCTTAGCCTTCCCTAATACATTGGTTACATGTCTCTCTGTTATTACGGGATGATAAATCATGAGTTGTGAACTGTCCAACGGAATCAACAAATATAAGTCGAATAACGTTAATTTTGGGCTCCAACGGATGTATAGTGCACGACATATTGTTTTAGGATATATGGATGGAAAATCATGAATTTGGAACTACCGAAAGATACTAAAAAATAAAGTTCTAAATTTGACATCTCATTTTTCTTCGAAGGCAACTTCAACACATCGCTCTACTTCACCTTATGACCAACTTAAACCGCCTTACTAAAATTAGTCAAGTCAGGATGATGGTTCTCAGAAATGGACATATTGAAACTATAATTCGCTCTCTACCAGATTGTGGAAGTTTTGGCAGTTGACCAAAATTCTGAGAAATAAGCTAAGACCAATTGCACTTCCCAGTCCGTTCTACCAAAATTCTGTGTCATCCTCTCTGTTGATAAGATCAATGCACTACAGCGTGCGGCAGAAAATAATGGGAAAATGTTCAAACTTGAGTATTGGGTTAATTCGTGTAGCTAGTGACTGATTTCTGTCGAAAGTGTAATTGTTTATGTTTACTTTCAAGTGCTGCATCCAAACTTTCTTTTTGTTTTATTGCAAATTCGTCAAAATGTTCGCGAAAGAAGTGATCACCAGTTTGTTGCTCGTTCAGAAGAAGCCGAAAGAGATTGCCAAGGTGGTAGCGTTCAGAACGTGATCAAATCGGTCCATTTCACCGCAGAAAATGGAGAACGTTTCGGAAAAAGTGAAATTCAATTTTCAAACCAAACCATTCGGCTGGTGTCATGATGTTTGGCTTCAGGGCGTCCAACGGTTTGAATATGCCGCCTGTTTTTACATTGATGCTGGAGTTAAAATCAATACCGAAGTGTATTTCGGTATTTTAAAGGACCAAGTGCTTCCCTGGGTTAAGGCCAACTTCTCCGAGGACCATAACGTTGTCCTACAGCAAGATCGAGCGCCGTGTCACACGTCCAATCGAACCCAACAATGGTTGAACGATGTCATGAAGTTTTGGCCGAAGGATTTGTGGCCCCCTAGCAGTCCAGATCTTAATCTGTTGGATTATTCGATTTCGGCAAATGTTGAAGCACGAGTCTGCAAAACATCACACCCTAAGGTGGAAACTCTGAAGTCAATCATAACACGCACATGGCAGTCAATGTCGGAGGACTACGTCCGAAAGGCATGCTCTGGCTTCCGGCATCGGCTCGAGGATGTTATTAATAAAAATGGAGGACACATTGAATAAATTTGTTCAAAAGGACTTTATAAAGATAACTGCACTCGAAAATGTTGATATTATTGCTTGAATTAGTTGAAAATGGGATTTGAAAGAAATAGAACAAATTTTCGCATTATTTTCTGCCGCACTCTGTAGGTCAACACTGCGAACTCACATGGCCTTCACCAATCTATGCTAGCTATTCAAAGACATCAAATAATTTACTCGAAATATGTTTGTTTGAAACCGGTTTTACTCTTTTTGGATAAAATTATAACGTACAATATTTCCAACAATATTCTAAATATTTAGAAGAATTTGTCGTTTTTATGTAGGAAAACGGCTGTTTTATAAAGTAAAAAAAACAGGGCGTCATAGTTGGTTGTGAGGGGGTACACACAAAAACTCGTTAAGCTAGTTTCCTGGAGGGGGGAAGGAAGAAAATGAGAAAAAAAGACCATTGAGTTTTTGGATGATGTTTTTATGTCAAATATTTCTCATAGAATAATGCAAACGACAGTGATTAAGCTTAAAGCAGAAATAACTTATTCACCTAGGTTCGTTTCCAAAAAAACAGCCCCGACTGACGGTAATGCCTTAATGACTACACCATAAATTTCCACGTTTCAATTTATTGGAAATTGCAATCATTAATCCGCCGTTAGTCCCTCCGCTCAATGAAACCACGTCATTTATGAAAGTTTGCACCACATGGTTATACACGCAGCGACCCTTATGCCTTTGTCAGTTCCCATTGAGGGACAGTAAAAATTATAAAACAACCAACACCTCTGGTGTGTGTGTTTCTGTATTATTTGAAAAGGTATTAATTAATAATTTACCATGACGTGCACACTCACAATACAGAAAATGCTACTTTAAGTATCGTGAAACTGGTGCGAAACCTGCCACCCATTCAACCGCACACCATATTTGCGCTAATGAACAATGATTAATGAGGGCTGGCCGCAGTAGGCGGCTTACGAATATGGTTCAATTGCGTTTCCATGGCCCCTGCGTGAGCCACAGCGTTCCATGGATCTGGACACTCGTATGATGCAATAGTTGTGAATTTCGATGGTGTTGCTTTTGGGCGACTGGGGAATGAGGGATGGTTCTAAAAAAATCGGAATCGTGCTCGATTTCCAAATGCAACAGTTCACTTTTTCACCATTTGGACCGTTTGAATAATCGGCTTGTGAAACAAAAATTTCTTCTTCAGTAGCTTATAAATTCCGCACCAGAGGTAAACATAGTTGACGCAATCTTTTTTGAACATTGCTGTCGATACAGGTGAATGTGGAGCAGATATTTCGAACCGGCTGTCCAGGAATTCAATCATTCAACGAGATCCTACTGACTGAAATAAAAACGAGATTTATATAAATAACAGATCAATAACCACTTCATCAGTGCAATCGGGAAATTTCCTATCACTAATTGTGCGGTGAGCATTCGCTAATTGTTTACCAACTTTAGTCTGTAGGACCCTTATGAATACATTAGACTGATGCACATTTTTGAAATTTCCACTCCTCTATGTTTAAATGATTCCAAAGAAAGTTCTTAAGGTGTGGCCCAGTAAAAATTTGGAACATGAACTCTAGGGGTTTTTTTTCATTAGGGCGTATCTACAATTGAGAGATTCTCTCCGGGCTCGCTCTCTTTCATTCATTACAGCGCCATTATAAAACTTACGAGGCATTATTTAGTACAGATCGAAACACAACAGTGCTGGCTAGCATACTCTACAAATAGTAGAATGAAAAACGTAAAGGTGATTGATTTATGAATGAAAGAGAGCGAGCCCGGAGAGAATCTCTCAATTGTAGATTCGCCCTAATGAAAAAAAAACCCTAGAAATATTGTGCATATTTCGGATATACATTAACAAAATAATATTCTGTTTTAACTAAAATGTTCGACTCTATGTGAACTTTAGAGGGAAAATACAAAAGAAATAGCCATCTCGATTTCAAAGAAATTTGCGGACTATTGCGGAATACGTTTCATCAACCGGCGCACATTGTTCTCATTCATCGTTTTGGCAATATTATTCCACTTGGTTTTCAATTCATTGATGCTTTTGACGACACTGCTATTCACCTTCAGCTTCCTCTTAATAATAGCCCAAAATCTCTCTATCGGTCTGAGCTGGGGACAGTTTGGACTGTAGCACTGTATTACTGTTATGAACATGACAGGTTCATTGTGGGATCGGAATGTCTTATAAGTGACGAAAACCTTGGTCTTCATGTATTTACGTGCAAATTTATCTGCAAACACAAACTTGAATTTGGCAGGAATATCTGCCCAAGCCGTGGCCTAGTAAATTTTTTTCCGGTAGCTGTTTGTGTGGTAGATAAGCTGTAATAGTTAAGGATGTTCGAATAAATCTGAAAAATATTATTTTATTTTAGTAAAATAAAATTAAAATGAGCAAACTCAAGTCAGCATGCTACATTAATATGATAAACTGAATACACGCACACAAAAACATGACCTGTGTATGAACCAAAGCTGTAAGGCTTTGTTTTCTGCATTATTGCGTCTGTCTTTTAACTAATTTTGAAGCGCATGGATTGGCGTCTTGTTGCGAGCAGCTTGAAACTTCGGCGAATTCACGGCCTTTACATAGGTTTCATCATTCATGAGGAGACAGCCATTGAATTTAGTCAACACTTGATCATACAGTTATCTGGCACGGACTCTGGCAACATTGTTTTGCTTTTGATCCCTTCACGGAGACGCTTCTGTTGCACTGTACTGCGTGTGGTGCGAAACTCTTTGGCCAAATCGTGGTCTGAGATGTTGGGGTTTGTTTCAATATTCTTGATGACTTTGTTCCGCAGTTGACAGTACCCGCCCGGCACTTGCTTTGAGGCTTGCGATCCGTCGTCTCTGTACTTTCTCTGTAGTTTCTCTGTACGTTTTCAAAATACGCCACACGGTATATTGGGGAAAACCCAACACTTTAGCAGGTTTTGGCCCAGACCACGAAGGGTTTTCCAAATGATTGCGCACAATTATTTTTCTTCTTTCTTCTTCCATTTTGTATTTCTTTGAAACACGTTCGAACCAGAGATGCCAGATATTTTTTTCAATTGTCTGTGATTAAAATTTGAAATGTCTGGGAATGTCTATAAAAGTCTGTAATTTTTTTTTTAGAAAATTAGACTTCTTTCAACGAAAAGACGTAATAAGAGAGCGAGTTATGTCATTATCGCTTTTTGTGTGATTATGAATACATGTTTGCATCTATTTCTTGGATTGTATGCAACCTTACACTATTGTTTCATATTTTTAAAGTGACACTGAAGCTTGAAGCATTCGCATAGATTACACAATTTTCCATAGTTTTTTTTCCCCTGCAACGCTTTTGCCAGTTTTTAATTTAAAAATCTAAATTTAGTTTTCATTTGTAAAATTCAACAAACCTTTTTTTTTATTCAACAATAACCATTGATGGTGTGTACCATATTTTAATATGGTGTCATCATCACTCATGATCATCAATATCATTATGGTCATATGAATGATTTTTGTATAGACTGCTTCTTCGGTGAGTCAGTGCTTATCTCTTAAATTTCAGGGAAACTCTCTCCTGATTTTCTGCAAGGCTCTTTGCTTTATTCTTGGAAATTTCCTCCTGAACTTCAGGCAAAATTCCTCATTAACTTCTTGACAGTCACTTCTTATTTGCTTCGAAATTCACATTTAAGAACCCAACCTTACCTTCCAGAAACATTTGGTAATTTTTTCCTGAACATAGTTACTTTCTAAACTTTTGATAAGTCCCATCCTGACATACGAGGAAAGTTTCTGCAAAACTTTGAGAAAATACTCTTCAGAATTTCTTGAAAAATCTTCTTAAGTTGCTAGAAGTTTCTTCCTGAACTTCTGAGAAGTTCTTTTCTGAACTGCCGAAATAATCTCTTCTGAAGTTATTTCCTGAATATCTGAGAAATTCCTGTTTGAACTACTAAAAAGATCCCTCTGAATTACTTCTGAAAAGTTTCTTCAAAAGATTTTATCAAAAGAATCTACCATAACTTCTGAGATTTTGTAAACTTCGAGCAGTTCTCATTCTGAAATGCTGGAATGTTTGATTCCGAACTTTAGGGAAGCTCTCTAGCACTTCTGGGTTGTTCCACCTGAAGTTTTGATTTCTTCGCAACTTTTGAGAAGTCCTCTTGTGAACTTCTGAGGAGTTCTTTACTGATTTATTAGAAAAATTCCTTCTTGACTCTGCAGGTAGTGCCCTTTCTGGTACGTTTCTTCATAAAATAAAGTTTTTTCCTCAGCTTATTCTTTCCAAACTTCTGATTGATCCCATCCGGCACTGCGAGGAAAATTTTATTCCAAAATTTTTAGGAAAATTCCCTTAAATTTGTTCTTGAAGTTTCTTCCTGGACTTCTGAGAAGTCCGCTTCTGAACTTTTGGGAAGTTTTTTCCAGAACTTTGGGGAAGCTTGATCTGGAACTATTGGGAAATTCGTGTTCAAATTAGAAGGAAGTACCCCCAATGCTCCTGGAAAGTTTCATTCTTTTCTCCCTAAAGAATTTTGAGAAATTCCTATTCTGAAATGCAGAATGTTCTCCTCTGAGCTTTGGAAAAACTGCCAAGCACTTCTAGGAAGTTCCAACTAACATTTTGAGAAGTTTCTTCCGAAACTTCTGGGAAGTTATTTCCTGAACTTGAGAGAAGTTCTTTCCTCAACTTCTATGACGCATCGTCCTGAAGATTTTTTTCCAGATTTTTTGAGAAATTATAGGTAGTGCCCTTCTTGGTTAGCTCCCGTCTGAAATTTGGGGAAGTTTTTTTTCTGAACTTCTGGGAAGTTCAATCTTGAATTTCTGGGAAGAACTCCAAAAACTCTGAAAAAATCCAAACTTCAGAGAAGTCCTCTCGCCTCCACTTCTTCCTGAAGCTCTGATAAGTCCTCTTCTGATTCTTGGGGAAGTTCTGTCTTGAAATTCTGGTAAGTATGATCTTGAGCTTCGGTAATGAATTTTTGAAGGTTCTTTTTGCATAAACTGCTTGCTCCCAATACTTCTGAGAAGTTTCTACCTGACCATAGGAGACATTTTTTTTTCAAGGGAGTCTCTAAGTTTTTCAAATATGATTTGTATTGTTGTGAACCTTGATTTTCGTTGTGACTTAATAGCAAAGGACCAATGTTACCAACGCTTTGACATTAATTTTTCACATGGGTTTGAACACGCGTGGGACTACCATAAGTAGGGACAAGTGGCCCACCGCTTTCGTTTCTTCAAAGGTTTCTACTTTAATTGATACCTACGATATTTTAAAACATTTCAACAAAGCTTTTTACCGTATCTACTATACTTCGTATAAATACTATACTGAGTAATGCGTACGTTTTAGATCCGAAATATTTCAAATGTCTGTAAAAGTCTGCAACATATTTAAAATGTCTGCATCGTTAAAAAAGTCTGCAATAAAAATTAAAATTCTGCAAATTTACAGAAATGTCTGTGAATATGGCATCCCTGGTTCAAACTGCCCCGCGAAAAAAACTGATGTCATAGTTTATAAATCCCATCACTAGGGTCGCTGTAAGAGTCAAAAATGTATGTGCCAATACTAAATGGGCCACACCTTACAAGCTTCCCAAAGTTTTAACTCACTGTGCATAGTCAGTTCGGAATGCTTATGGGAAATACTATGGGAAATCTCAATTTTGTATTTGTCTCGCAATAGAATCTCACTTGAAAAATTTTTTTTCTATCTGCTATCGACACTCAAATTTTAGTAAATGTTACTGGCATTGACAAGTCGACAAATCAAAAACATCCATCTGATTTGAGTCGCTGTTTTTGAATTTGAGTGACTCCACTTTTGACGAAAAAGAGTCAAAATCGACTCAAAACTGAGTTGAGCCGGCTGGCCGTGTAGAGTCAAATGAATGAGAGCCAAATTATTCTTGATTCTACTCCCGTTCATCAATCGAACGCGCGACTGTTCAGTAGTGTTTTTGTTTCGCTCTAAAGTTTGTTTGTGATTCTCGAAATGGCAAGTAAAAAACGAGTGATTGGAGATGAAGGACGAGTTTTTTTTTTTCAAGAAAAGTGGACTGAAGCGAAGTTTTTTACTGCAACCAATCAAAACCCGTGTGCTTTATCTGCAATGAATCAGCAGCGGTGATGAAAAAGTACAATTTAAAACGCCATTACGAGTCAAAGCATGCATCAAAAATTGACAAATTCTCAGGCAAATGTCGTTCAGAGAAGGCAAGTGAATTGAAAGAAAAACTGGGTCTGTCAGCAAAACGTATTTGATAATAGAAAAGTTGAAAATGAAATGTGCATTAAAGCCAGTCACATTGTTGCGGAAAAAATAACAAAACACTTGAAATGTTTTTCGGACGGTGATTTTGTAAGAGATTGTTTGAAGGCAGTAGTAGACGTAGTATATCCAGCCCAAAGTCGAGTTTTTTCGCTGATTTCTCTGTCGCGAGCTACGATTACTCGTAGAGTTTAAGAAAATGCAGACGATGTGCAAAATACGTTGAAGGAAAGAACTACAAACTTCGCATATTTTCGGTGGCACTGCATAGAAGTACGGACATTTCAGACACCGCTCAGCTAGCGGTTTTCGTTGAGGTGTGTTTCCAAGACATTTGAGATTTCCGAAGAGCTCGTACGTTTATTTCCGCTCAAAGGCACCACAAAAGGTGTTGATGATTTTCAACGCTTGTCTATCGATTCTGAACCAATTCGGCGTGGATTTGAAGAACCTGGCGAATGCGAACACCGACGGTGCCCCAGCTATGATTGGTAAGTGTTTTTTTTGCACAAGCAACATTTTTTGTTCCACAGGAAAGCATGAAGGTGCCATTGCTCATCTCCGGCGACGAGATGGTGTTAGCAAGCAACTCATGCAGTACCACTGCATCATACACCAGGAAAATTTGTGTGCTAAAAATGTATGGCTCAAGAACGTTGAAGGATGCCATTACAGGGTGTGGCAGAAAATAATGCGAAAATTTGTTTTATTTATTTCAAATCCCATTTTCAACTAATTCAAGCAAGAATATCAACATTTTCAAGTACAGTTATCTTTATAAAATCATTTTAAACAAATTTATTTAATGTGTCCTCCATTTTTATTAATAACATCCTCGAGCCGACGCCGGAAGCCAGAGCATGCCTTTCGAACGTAGTCCTCCGACATTGACTGCCATGTGCGTGTTATGGTTGACTTCCGGGGTTTCACACTAGGGTGTGATGTTTTGCAGGCTCTTGCTTCAACATATGCCCAAATCGAAAAATCCAACGGATTAAGATCTGGACTGCTAGTGGGCCTCAAATCCTTCGGCCAAAACTTCATTTTTCGTTCAACCATTGTTGGGTTCGATTGGACGTGTGACACGGTGCTCCATCCTGCTGTAGGATAACGTGTTGGTCCTCGGAGAAGTTGGCCTTCACCCAGGGAAGCACTTGGTCCTTTAAAATACCGATATACACTTCGGTATTGATTTTAACCCCAGCATCAATGAAAACAGGCGGCATTTTCAAACCGTTGGACGCCATGACACCAGCCGGATGTTTGGTTTGAAATTTGAATTCAATTTTTCCGGAACGTTCTCCATTTTCTGCGGTGAAATGAACCGATCCGTGCGGTTGTTGGCCACAGCATCGATGCTGAAAAGCTTTTCGTCGGAGAACAGGATTATCATTTTTTCTTTCTTCAACAAGGAAAGCAATCTCTTGGAACGAGTCACTCGTAGTTCTTTGACCCGGTCCGTAATCAAGTGGCGTTTCACTCTGGCTCTGGAAGTTGAATGCAGGTCTACTTTGATGATTCTTCGCATGGATTCCTCCGAAATATTAGCTTCCTTTGCAAGTTTTCTTATGGAACGCACCGGGTTTGCATGGGAGCAATTTTTGCACGGACCGATTTGATCACGTTCGGCGTGCGTGCAAAGCGCGGACGTCCGCTTCCCGGCTTTCGCTGCCTAGGACCATCCTGCAGGGACTTTTTTATGTGATAAACTGTTGCCAAATGGCACCCTACCACCTTGGCAATCTCTTTCGGCTTCTTCTGGGCGAGCAACAAACTGGTGATCACTTCTTTCGCGAACATTTTGACGAACTTGCAATAAAACAAATTGATTGTTTGGATGTAGCCATTGAAAGTAAATATAAACAAATACACTTTCGACAGAAATTAGTCAGTAGCTACACGAATTAACCCAATACTCAAGTTTGAACATTTTCGCATTATTTTCTGCCGCAACCTGTATGACTCCAATATTGACCATGCATCGGAACCCTAGATATAACCAAATCAAACTATAGAACTAGATTTTCCATTTTCCGGTGGTTTTCGGCATCCCGGGACTTGGGAAATTTATACATATTTTATTTTCAGGGAAATCTCGGGATCCCGGGAATAAAAAAAAGTTGTACAAAATTTTGGAGCATTGAAATAACGGGATTCCGGGAAAATAATAAATTGTCTACACAATGTTGAAGCATTACTCATGTGAAATAAGCATTAACAACAGTAAAAAAAACGTTCGATGTATACATAAATATTATACAAGAACATACATTGATACTTCCATCAACAATGTACAAACGCTTCTGGGTGCAAAAATTTTCTGGATTCGGATGAAACTTGCTCGCTGTCAGTAGAGGTCGGTTTGATGGATTTCAAGTAAAGGGTGTCCACGATGAAATTGCCACACTATGAAATTGCTCTAACTTTTTAACCGTTGAGTGGAATTTAATGAAAATTTGGGTGGATTTAGTTCATAGTGCATTATTTACATCCTGCAAGTTTTAAAGTCCTGTGATCAAAACTCGCGGAAATGGAGTCGAAAGAACAGCTCGTGCGTGATAAAATCTTGCGCATTCATCACGAGAACAAGGATCTCTCGCATCGTTCCATCGCTAAAACGTTGGGAATCGCGAATTCCACGGTGTCGCGAGTGATTAAGCGGTTCGAGGAACGGTTGACCACCGATCGGAAGCCCAGAAGTGAAGGAAAAAGTATTCCGTACAACACCAAAAATCACAACCGCGTAGTTGGGGCCTTCAACCGAAATCGAACGCCTCCGTTCGGGATGTAACTAAACTGCACCTAAGCCGAAGTTTTGTCCAGAAGGCCAAAACTAAGGGCTGGAGCTTCAGACGTTCAAGGTACAAAGGCCCCTAATCGCGACGAAAGCAGAACAAGTCCGCCAAAACCCGTGCCAGGAAGTTGTACCTCAACATGCTGACGAAAGTTGAATGCTGCATCATGGACGACGAAACATATGTGAAGGCCGACTTCAAACAGATCCCCGGCAACCTGTTTTTCACGGCCAAGGATAAGTTCAGCGTTCCGGAGCATGTCCGCACTCGAGAAGATGTCCAAATTTGCGAAGAAATTCCTGGTTTGGCAAACCATCTGCACGTGCGGGAAGCGGAGTGCACCTTTCGTGACCAGGACACGATGAACGGACAGGTGTACATAAAGAGTGCCTCCAGAAGCGGCTGCTTCCTCTCCTGAAAGGCCCACAACGTCCCAACAATCTTCTGGCCGGATTTGGCCTCATGCCACTACTCCAAGGACGTGCTGAAGTGGTATGCGGACAATAAGGTCAATTTCGTGCCGAAAATGTTTCAGCCCTCCCAACACTCCGGAGCTCCGCCCATCGAGAAGTACTGGGCGATTATGAAGCAGCACCTTCTTAAACGACCTAAGGTAGTGAAGACAGTCGAGGAACTGAAGAAAGTATGGGTTTACATGCAAAAAACGGTTGATTCACAGGTTGTGCAGAATCTTATGGCCGGGGTTAAGGCCAAGGTGCGGGCATTTGCGTATGGACTGTAAATAAAATACGAGTAAAATGGTAAAATGAAGTTTAATAGTTATTTCTCAATCCCTGAAAATTTGATGGCAATCGGATGAAAACTCGAATTTTGCGAATCAATTTTTGTGTGGCAATTTCATCGTGGACACCCTTTAGACAAAAAGTTGTTGCAGATTGTTCGTCATTTTTATGGTTATTTTTGCACAGCATGGTTTCCTTATGGATAATATGTCCTTGGTCTGCTGACTCAATTTAGTGATTTCTTTCGAAATGTTCTTTAATTGCCCTCTCCAGTTCCTGCTGGAGTGAAAGTTCCCCCGGACGAAGAAACTACTTGAATGTGATGACACGCATGTTTCATGTTCTATTATTTCTAGAAACCAGTTAGTGTCTTTCAGGTATTTCATTTGCTGCGACCTGGACCTCGTTGAAATTTCGTTAGTTGAGCCCATACGTTTATTTTTCAAAAATGTTCATCAATTAAACCAATTCCTTTTTCCTCACGGAAGGATGCTCTTGTGAACTGTGTCATATAGCTCATTGAAAATGCGAATGCTGTGCTATTCTGCTGCTCAAGTTTGGAAAGCAAACAACTCGAGCAAACTTCAGCAGTTAGCAAGGTCGCATCTCGTCTACCTCTCGGTTCAGACACTGCAAACCAATGTCTGCAGACTCTGCAAAAGTGTTTGCAGACTCTGCACTTCTTCATTACTCAGTGAGTTCGAATGCCCAAGCTCCGTTAAAATCTGTCAATCATCCTTTCAGTGCTGTTCCACCTTGTTGTGACATCGATAAGCAATAACGGGGGTTTTTAATGAGCTACGATGATTTTATCTTGCAAGATTCTATTTTTCACCGGTGATTATCGGAAATTTTTAACGATTTTTAAAACTTGCTTCAGCATATCTCCGAAAAGTATATGATTCCTTGCACGATAGCTGTTGTGTACTGAGCATTGCGCTTTTTCACCATCAGTTGATAGTTTCGTAAAATACTGCCAAATGTCGGCCATTACTGTAATCTTTTTTTTTCTGCTGGATATTAGAGATAATTTACTTGTCGAACTTCAAAATATTCATTATGATTCAGGACTCACTGAAGATTTCGACGATTTTTTGCGAGCACGTCACTGAATAGGCATTGTGTGAATGAAGAGGGGTAGAGGTGAATAAAAACCCATCCAATAACACTTGAATGTCAAATCCCAGCAAACATTGCAAAAGCTTCTATGAAATATTGAATGCTTGTCAATGTCCTTTTTGAAAATATACACAGGCGTTAAAGCTCACCCATGTTTTAGTACATACAACTCAAATACGCAAAAAACTGAATTTCATTTTCGGAAAAACTGATGGCATATGATAATAACATTAAAAACGATGTTCATTAATCTTCAAACATGGACGGTCAAAGCCGAAAAGGTTACTCAACCACTAAGTTACACTACTAATAACGGATTTCAGTAAACAAATGGCACACAAATAGCAGTGGTTAAAAAAAATATTGTTTGCTTCAGCTTGTAATGTTGTGTAGATGCATAATTCAACACTGCTATTCAAAACTAGCCAAAACGCAGGTTTCTTTCACATAAAAAACCATTCCTTGCCAGTAAGAAAAGGAATCACTCTCCCCACATACCAATGACTAAAATAGAAACATTTCTACAGTCTTGGAATCGGGATCCCGAGATTAGTTAAAATATTTCCCGGGACCCGGGAATCCCGGGAAATGAGAAAATCCTGGGATGGAAGCTTTATATAGAACATCAAATAGACAATGAGAATTCGCATAAATGAAGACTAACCATGTTTTACTTATTCTAAGCTCATCCTCGCACAATTGCAAAACGAGTATTGTCACTTTTTCTAAGACATAAAATGTAATAAGGACTAAGCTATGTTCATTTGACTACAACACCAAAAAAGTTCCCTAGTTTGAATTAATTCGGACTAGGGTTCGGTGGTAGATCTGATACCCCGTAACGCACCACGAAAAAGTGATCTACCAGCGTTACGGGTGAAGAATGGTACACTACAAACAATGTTAATTTCGTCGCCAAAGAGATTAATCATCCGAATTGCCCTGAGTTCAGACCGATCGAAAAGTATTGGGCAATTGTCAAGCATAAACTTCGAGGATGCATTAAACCTTATTGTAGCTGAAAAGAATTCCTACACTGAACAAAATCTTGCAGTAAAAATTTCAGTCCTCATCATTTGTGGTACATTTGACATGGTTGACTTCAATTGCAGGCATGGTAAAATAAAAATTCATATTAAGCACTCTTTAAGGAAAAGGAGCCTTATCTCTATTCGCTGACATATTCAATTTGAAGAAATTGCATTCAACTTCCGATAAATTAGCAGACAAGGTGTTTGTTTACAAAAGCAGATTCGCCCTAATCAAATGTTAGCGCTGCATTGTTGGTGTTTGCGCTTAATTTAACCCTCGAAATGGCAGTCTCTTGCGTGTATGAGAATAGCTGTGAAGCTTTCATCAAAAGTCTCTTTGAAAAAGGTAGTAGGCAGTGCATGAAAAGTTTCAATTCGCCATAGTAATTTCAATGTAAACATGAAATGAGAGCAGTGTCAGTTCTTATCAAATGGTCTCAAATTTCAAGAAGCAGTCCCGGATGCAATTCGAAATTGCGAACATGCCAAAATTTGCACCAATCTAATATACACATTATGTACAGCCATAGATTGTCTATATGCTCGGATCAAATAACCACATCAGAGAGAAAGTGCAACTCGTCATAATAAATTTCCGCAGCAGGCATTCATTCACTAACCAGCTAATCGATGATGTCTAACGGGTCCACATGGAGATTAATGGCTCTGACGCCAGCCAACATGTTCCTTATAGTGACGATGGCGGTGGCACAAGTTGTGCCTATATTTGCCTAACATCGATTGCTTTCCATGTGTTCAGCTCGATTCGATTAGTGTTAATTGAAGTCAAACACGAAACCATACTGTTCCTCCGTTTGTTGAGCTCTCGTGTCCTTCTCGTATCAGCCCAAGAACACTGTGTTCCGATTGAATCCAATTAGTCGCCCAAAGGTTCAAAAGCCGCACTAAATGCGTCGCTCCAACTTGGCGAATGGCGTTCAGCATAAATGTCTGTCTACGTTTAATCGAGCACATCAGAGAGAGAGAGAGAGAGAAAAAACAGTTCAGTCCGAAACAAAACATCCACCGTTCAGTGGTTAATGGAGCGAAACTCTCAGCATTTCTGTAGACGTCATTCTTCATCTACGGTTGACAGGAAGACATAAAAAAATGGAACAAGCAACATGAGAAAAACGCTTTCTTGGCAAAGTGTAGTGCCACTGTTACAAGAACAAAAAAAAACTTTTCATTCACAGAAGGCGAACACCAAGGGTCAAAAGGTGAAAAGCAAATCATAAAAGTGTCAGGAAAACATTCGTTTCATTCTCTCGATGATAAGGGAAGAAAAATAGATACAATTAAGACCATTGTAACCTGTTGGGAAGTGTTGATGAAACGTTTTTGTTGTCGTACGCTACTTTGTTGGTCGTTTTATGTAAGTTAACTTTAAAGTTTTTTCTGGTGGAAAGCCATTTGTAAGTTTTCTCTGCACAATTAGAGATTCATCATGAATCTTTTGATTCCAACGGTGCAATAATCTGACATTAAAGGGTGAGTCAATTATTATTGCGACGCTTAAGATTGATTTGTTAATTGATTATAGTTGACGGAATGGCAGTAGTTCAGCATATACATTAAATTCAGCTTACATACGTTGGTTCAACTTTAGGATGGGTTCGAGTAAAATGGGCGACATTTACGATTGACGCCCTCCATCAGAGGCTGAATAGTTATTTCCGGTACGTTTTTTCAGCTTTTTTTTTCACTTCCTCGTCATTTCCTGTTCGTCCTTCACCTCTCTTTTGTTCTTCCAAATTTCGCGTTACATCATGGCTCAATTAATTTCGATTGGACGGAGCTCAGGATAGTTATAGATAGGATAGAATTTTTATCGAAACACCCTTTTGCTTCTTCTAATACTCTAATTTGACGTTGATTCGTACTCACACCAGATTCTCTGGACATTATTGAGTGTTGAATAGCAGCATGAACTACACGACTAGCCGAATTATAGAAGTCGTGTCAAGCAACTCGACTCGATCCTTGTCACTGTCGAGTCGAGCAAACAGTCGCATTACAGAAACTGACAGAATCTGATCGAGTCGGCAACCAAGCTGGACAGAACTTTTCCCAGGACTTATGTTACATATGTTAGTGTTGAAATTTTTCAAAATGTTTTTGAAATATTACACCATACAATAGTTCAGGACTTCCATCAATTTAGCTGCCATTACTTACAGTCGAAGAATACGTATTTACACTTTTCACTCTTATTTTGTCAACAGCACTAATGTTTTTGTTATTCAGAAAACCTCATTGTGACACTGCTCTGAAGTTGTGATTTAAAGTATTTTTCAAGGAAGTTTATAATTAATATGTGGACAATTGTCTATTTATTTCTTTGACCTTTTGGTTTAACTATTTAACTTTTTCCTTTGCTTTTAGTAGACTAAGTGAGAAGTTTTCAGAATCGAGGATCAAATCCCTCAAACGAGGTTACATGGAAACCAAGGAGTTGTAATTCCTAAATGTGTTACTGTCCTAGCTCATAGTACGATTTAAACGGTCGGGAAGATAGTGTTAACCATATTTTAACATGGTGTCATGAGCAATGAATATCATTATGACCATATGAATGATTTTTGTAAAGACTGCTTCTTCGGTTTGTCAGTGATTATCTGTCGAATTTCAGGGAAGCTCTCTCCTGATTTTCTACAGAGCGCTTTCCTAAAATTCTGGGAAGTTTCCTCGTGAACTTATTGGCAGTCAATGCCGGTGTTTTCGGAAATTCACTACTAACAACCCAACCTAACCTTCCTGAAACATTTGGTAAATTTTATTCCTGAAATTAGTTACTTTCTAAACTTTTGATAAGTCCCATCAGGATTGCAAGAAAATTTCTCCAAAACTTAAGGAAAGTTTTCTCCAGAATTTCTTGGAAAATCTCTTTCAATTTGTAGAAAGTTTCTTTTTGACCTTTTGAGAAGTACTCTTCTGAACTTCAGGGAAGTTTTTGTCCTTAATTTCTGAAAAGTTCCTGCTTGAGCTACTAGAAAGAAACCACTATGTCTGAAAAGTTTCTTCCTGTTTTTCTCAAAATTTACACCTGAAGTTTTAGGAATTCATGAACTTTGAGAAACTTCAGTTTGAAATTCTGGAATGTTTGATTATGAACTTCAGGAAAGCTCTCCAGCACTGCTGAGTAGTTCCATAAAAAAACGGGTGTTTCTAACAACAACGTCTCTTTTCGAACTTTTAGGCAGTCCTCTCATGAATTCCTGAAACTTTTGAGAAATGTCTTCTTGAACTTATATGTTGTCCGTCTCTGGTAAGTTTTTCCTTGAAATTCCTGAGGTTATTTTTTCTAAATTTCTAATAAGTGCCATCCTGAACCCTGAGAATTTTTTTAAGTATTTAGGAAAGTCATCTAAAAAATTGCCTTGAATTTGGTTTACATATTGTTATTTTCGTTCAAAACACGCTTTCTATTTACTTCTAATAATTCTTATGTTTCAAGTTGAACACCGATATTTTAAATTTATATAGACAAAATTGGTATCCGTGCAGGAAAATTTAAGCCATCAAATTTGCTATAAACAGATTTAAACTTAATTAAAATTAATACTGAGATTACTGTTAACCAGCTTGAACCGCCATAAAGTATGACAATTTTAGAAAGCCTGATTTGGAAACGCATCACGTGGTTTTTTATATTGCATTGAAAAAGTTAATTAAATTAAAAAAAAAGAAAACTATGGGGCCAATAATAGAACTCGAGTCGACCGTCACTTTGCTCGAGAGGTCTATTTTGCTATTAGGCTTTTTGACGTTTAATCGCCTTTCCCTTTCTGGCATACGCGGAGAATGATGGTTGGTTTTCCTCCAAATGATTTTCCTTCATGCTTGAACTGCTTTATTCTAAATGGCGTTGTAGTGTGCGTGCGTTAAACGCCACTGATCCTAATTACACTTGTCGAGATCGATGAACTTTTATCGAGTTGGTCGACTCAATCGACTGCTCGAAAGTTAGTGACTGATCTGTCACATTTGGTTGAGTATAAGTTTGTTTTGGTACGCGTTTTTCATCGGCTCGTGGATATTGGTTGAGGATGAGAAGAAATGTGCACTAAACTATTTTTTGCAGGTGAATTACCGTCAGTTCGACTGGCTCATTGAACTGATTAAAATTAATGTGGACATCTTCAGAGGCTTTTGTAGTGTGGAGTCAGCAAAGCTAATAAGAGGCAGAAGTGGTAGGGTTTTGAAACTGACCAAGAGCTCAATTCATGAGAACCACCAATGCGCCTTGGGTCGGAATATCTTAGAGTTAATTTTTTTTTTATTTGAATACTATTACTTTTGTGATCCTAACATTGGTAAAACTGGATGTGCTTTAGACATTAACCTACGATTTTGTCTTTCTGAGGATCTTTGAAACATTTTTAATCGCACTCAGATTGATTTAAGTGAGGAATAAACTACCCAAAGTGATTTTAAATAAGTCCATGACAGAAATAAACTACTCAAAGACACATGCTAGAAAGTTCATAAGCAGACTTCCCAGAGTTTCAGGAAGATACTCTCTAGAAGTTTAGGAAAAGACTTCATCGAGAAAAAAACTTCTCCGAAGGTCAGGTGGGAGTATAAGGAGCATTTCTTAGTAGCTCGAGCAGGAATATTCTAAAAATATCAGGACCAAATACCCTCTGAAGTACAAATTGCATACTTCCCAGAAGTTCAGGAGAGAACTTCCTCGAAAATAAGGATGAGGACTTCTCAGAGCTTTTGGAAGCAGTTTAGAAAAGAGGACTTCGTAGCAGTTTGGAATTTTCCAGAGGCTCTGAAGCTCTTCCCAGAAATTCAAGGTGGAACTTTCCAGAAGTTCAGGAAAAAGCATCCCCGAATTTCAGGAAGAAACTGACCAGGTAGGGCACAACCAATCAAAAAATCAGGAACAAACTTCCACAAACCTCAGGACGACACGTCTTTGAAGTTCAGGAGAGAACTTTTGAGGAGTTTAGTAAAAAAACTTCCCAGTATTTCCGGAAGAAACTTAATAAACATTTAGTTGGAACTTCTCTGAAGTGTTAGAGAGCTTTCCCAAAGTTTAGAAGGGAAAATGTCAGAATCAGGATTTCTCGAAGTTTAGGATGAACAGAAAGAAAATTTCTGGAAGTATTGGAGGTAACTTGCTAGAAACTTGAGCAAGAATTTCTCAGAAGTTCAGGAACAAACGTCCCTGAAGTTAAGGAGAAAACTTCTCAAAATTCAGACGAGAACTTCTCAGAAGTGCAGAAAGAAACGTCCAACATAGTGAACTTTGCAAAGTTTCAAAACAATTTTTCCTCGGATTTCAAATGGAACTTATCAGAAGTTTTGAAGGAATAAGCTCAGGAAAAAAACTTCCTCAAATTTCAAGAAAAAATTATCAGAGATGGAAAAACATAAATTCAGATACAACATTTCCCAAATTTCATAAGTAAACTTCTCTTGAAATCAAAAAGGACATCTCGAATGTTCTGGAAGAAACTTCCAACACATTTAAGAATATTTTCCTAAAAAAATCTGAGAGAAGTCTTGGGCAAATTTCCTTCCTGCCGTTCAGGGGATCGGGACTTTTTTTCTGTATTATCGAGATTTTCAGCCTCCGGGCTGGATTTCATCTTCCGTCTGATAGTCAATCAAACATCTCTTTTTGAGTGTTTTCTGCAATTTGACCGGGAGGGATTTGAACTCAATGACTTTGGTGTGTGAGTCTGGGATGTTAACCACTACGCCGTGGTCGCCCCCTGGGATGAAACTTATTAGAAGTTTAGAAAGTAATTAAGTTTATAGAGAAACTGTTTCTGGAACCAAATGTGTCTGAACAGTTAGGTTGGGTTGTAAAATTTGAATTTCAAAGAAAATCATGAATGACTGCCAAAAAGTTCATGAAGGACCAGAATTTTAGCAAAAAGCTTTGCAGAAGATCTCAGGAGAGCTTCCCTGAAAATCAAGAGAGCAAACCGGGAAGCAGTCTATAGAAAAATGATTCATATGACCATGATGATATTCATTACTCAGGACACCATATTAAAATATGGTAAACACCATCTTCGAAACCGTTTGCATCGTACTTTGAACGATAAGGGCAAACATAAATCTCTATACAGCAACTTTAGAATGTTAAATAATTAAAGAAATATTTCTGGCTTTAAATTAGTTGATGATAACTTTATTTTCGTCTTTTGGATCATATTTAAAGTAAATGTTGACTCTTGTCCGCTTTTATTAAATAATAACTTCCTCGGGGGAAAATACCTTAAATAGCAACTTTGGAACTTCATTAAAAAAAAATTTAGTGTAATTTACAAAACAATAATTTACAAACATCAATACTTTTCTTCGACTGTCAAAAATGGCAGCTAAAATTGATCAAAGACCTGAACTATGTATGCTGTAATATTTCAAAGACATTTTTGAAAAATTTCAACACTACAGTTAGCAGCCGAGAGGATTCGGTTGCCAACTCGATCAGATTCAGTCGGCTTCTGCAATGCACACTCTGGCTCAACCCGACTTCTATAATTGACCCCAACAATTTTTTTACTATTTTTAACTAAATAACATCCTGCATTACATTACACCTGTTTCTCAAAATAAAAAATATTTATTTCCGAATACATCCATAAGTTTTCTTGAAATAAATGAAAATCAACATATAAAGCTCGATTCACAGTAAGTAAATCTGGAAGCACGGTATAATACACCACCCGCGCCCCTGGTGGATGGAACCTGAAAACCGTTTGACAAGGCATTGGATGATGTTTCATTGACAAAGAATGGTGAAAAGTTGGTTCTCGATTGATCGACGCATCTCGAAACTACGGATCATGGAACATGAGAAGAAGAATTAATTGAGCTACAAACATAGAGATACTCGTGGACTAGTAAGGACAGCACAAGTGTATGAATCTCCAAAGTTGAGTTTGTCTCGTGATAGAGCGTTACAGCGCAACCATCATAAAAGTGGCTACTAGGGACAAAGAGCTGGGGAGAAAGGTGTTGAGGTACGTGAAAGGCGACCCAGGTGTCTCCATACGCCCGGTTTGGCGAGAAATGCGATTCCAACTATTCCACCGTGCATACTTATCATCCTTTCAAGAGAAGGATATAAGTCTTGTCGTGCCAGTAAACATCCGAATCGCTCCCTATGAAACAAAATTTAGTAGTCAAAAAGCGAGCGCGATTCTACTATACTGAACTGACGTTTTGCACGAGATTGGATGGCTGTATTTTAATGGATGACGAAACATAGTCAAAATGGATCTTAAACAAATCTTCTGACGAAAATTTTATCTGGCAACTGGTCATGTGGGATGTCCCTTCAGGCATAAATTTGTTTTGCTGATAAAGTTTGCTCAGAAACTTAATGATTTGGCAATAGGAATCTGCAGTTGTGGCCTTAAAACCAAGGTTTTCTAATCACATCTCACACAGTGACGTCGTAGGTTTACATTAAAGAGCGTCTGAAAAAGCGGATGTCTACCCCTTCCTTCGGCAACACGAGACCAACGCGTTATGTTTTGGACGGGCCTAGCCAGCGGCCACTACTCTGAAGGAGGTACTAGAATGGTATGCCGCAAACAATGTGAATTACGTCGCCACAGAGATTAGTCCTCCGAATTGCCCTGGAAGTTCAGACCGGTGAAAAATATTGCCGTGGGCAATTTATCAAGTAAAACTTTGAGGATGCGGTGACAAATGCACAACAAATGCGTTTAGTGGAATAAGTTCACCAGTACAGTTGTCACTAGTGACTGTTTAAAGGGCGAACACGAAATTATTGCGACACCGAAAATGTCATGCCAATTTTCTTATAATGTTTAGAATCAAACCAAAATTTTAGGGTAGTTTTATACATATATTTACTTCAAAAATCAAAAGAAAAGTTAATCGATGGAGCCTTAGTGTAAAATTGAACGCATTTTCGCTTGATGCCCTCCATCAAAGTCTTTACAGTGTCATCCGGTACCAGTTTCTCAGTTTTTTTTCCATTTTTCTTAACATGTCCTTCTCGTCTTTGACTGTCTTCTTGCTCTTCCGAAGTTCCCGCTTCATCATTGCCCAGTACTGCTCCACCGGGCGCAGCTCCGGACAGTTTGGCGGATTCTGTCCTTTGGAACAAAATGGACAGAATTGGCCTCATACCACTCCAGGACACTTTTAGAATAGTGGCATGATGCCAAATTTGGCCAAAATAGCGGAGCTTCGTCGTGCTGCTGCAAGACGGCAAAAGGCGCTTCTCGAGGCACTCAGATTTGTAGATCTCGCCATTTACTGTGCCCTTTGTCACGAAAGGCTCACTCCTCAGTCCGCAAGAGCAGATGGCCTGCCAAATGAGATATTTGGAGGCGAACTTCGACATTTTCTTCTTCTTAAATTTGTCGTCCACATAGAACTTGCTCTTGCCGGTGAAAAACTCAACCCCGGAATTTGCTTAAAATCGGCTTTTATATACGTTTCGTCGTCCATCACACAGCAGCCATATTTTGTCAGCATCTTCTCGTAGAGCTTCCGTGCCCGAGTTTTAGCCGTCGATTGTTGCCGCTCATCGCGGTTTGGGAAGTTCTGTACCTTGTATGTATGTAGTCAGCTCTCTTCTTTGCATTCTGGACGTAGCTCTGCGACATGCCGATCTTTTAGCCAAATCACGGCTTGAGACGTTGGGATTTGCTTTAATCATCCGCTTCACCTTTCCCTCCGTCTTTTTGTTCTCCGGTCCCGGTTTCTTCCAGCTCCTTTGCCGTGGTCAACGTCAACCGCTCCTGGAACCGCTTCAACACTCTGGAGACGGTTGAATGGTGAATGTTCAACATTTTTCCAACTGCCGGTGCGACAGGTCAGGAAATTCCAGGTGTTTGGAAAGAATTTGTTCTCTCGACTCGCGTTGGTTCACCTCCATTTTCGTTGAATCGAAAAACACGACTTCGAGTTTGACAGCATGTAAACAATACACATCAATGAGAAAGTGTGCAAAATTTGGTTGATTTTACCCAATGGTAAAAGTTATGTCCCTTTATTGAATGTGTCGCAATAATTTCGTGTTCGCCCTTTAGATCATGATGATTGTTTAATTCTTGAGTTATGATCACTTGAATGCGTCCAAATTTACTTTGAATCTGGCATTTGCTTATGACCGAATTCACGAGTTTGAATACTTACTTCTCATTCCTGAAGAATGCTCGGACTTTCTCTATGATACCTTCAATTAGATTCAAAGCAACTTTCCTGCGTAATTTTCGTTTGTGCTGCAGACCAATCTTTCTCAGCAGTCAGCAGAGCTGATATTCTTCCATCTCTTTAAGATACCGCCTAATTATTGCCCAGTATCTTTCGATAGAACGCAGTTCAGGGCAGTTTGGGGATGTGAGGCAGTTTTCGATAAAATTTGACTTTTTCCTTCTTGAGCATTTCCAACGTAGCAGAAGCGTGGTAAGGAGTGACGGATCCGCCAAAACAATGAAGAATCCGTATGCTTTGGAAGATGGGTAGAAGCCGTTTCTGATGCATTCTTTTTTTGCAATTTCTACCGTTGATTGTGCCCGTTGTGAAATATGAAGAACTCTTCAAGCCACTGGAGCAAATTATTCGGTTCGAATGTATCGCACATCATCAGGCACAACTGTTCTCTGCTCAGCGTTGAAAAATTACTGCTTCGGAAGTGTACTGGTATCCAATTTGACGTACGTCTCGTCGTCCATCAAAAAGCACTTTTTTCATACAAGTTCCGTGACCGTCTTTCCGAAGAAGCTTTGTGTGAATCAGTCCTTTTGGGTGCTTTCTGCTTGTTGTAGGTTCTGATATTTGTTACGCTTTTTGATATTCTGCACAGTTTCGACGATAATGTCCACTCTTTTGGAAGTTTCGCGACTGGAGCACGGTTTATGCGATTACAAAAGGCGTAGCGCTTCTAGCTCCTTTTCGGGTCCAATGCTTTCTTTTTTGCGTCCAGATTTTGATCAATCTTCAAGAGAACATGTTTCTCCAAACTTCTTAACGATCTTGAACACTAAAGATTTAGTGCACTCCATGCTTTTTTCTAATTCTTGAAACAACAACTTTTCGGAAAATCTTTTGCACAGAATCAATCTGCAAGTTGATAAGCTGTTTGTCACTTTTTTTTTGATTTATCAGGTGTGTTGCCAAAGTAAACAATGATTTTACACAAATCCACAATTTTCGTTAAGTTTTAACCCTAAACCATTGATTAACATGTGTCCACTTTCTTTAATGAACAGTCCATAAACATATTTGATATGCTTCAACTGTTCCACCCTGTAACTGCACATGTACGTGTTCCGGCCATTAACGGCTAACATTGCCAACACGAAGCCCCCTCGAAATGTCGTTGACGACCACTACTGGTATAAACCCTCATCTTCTTTAGATTGAACTCTTCATTTAATAGCATCCATCTGAGCATGCCGCCCCTTCTCATCATTCATTTGGAGTGGAGTGCTAAGCGAGACAACACCGGCCATTGAGTAAACATGTGCGTGCCACCTGTTATTATCGTTAGCTGAATAACCCGCAAGGTATGGTCTGCTCATCTGTCGATGGAATATCACGCGACCGTGCAATATGTAGCCATTGCTTGGTCTGTGTATTCTTTCCGGTTAAATGAAGATGGGTGGAACAACATGAGTATCAACACACAACTCGCGAATAGGATACGTGTTCTTCTTCGGATATGGACCGGAGCCGCCAGACAGGAATGAAACGAGATGGCTTGCTTATTGAACACTCAACATGCGAGCATTTCCATGCCCTCTAATGAATATGGATGGCCAGAAGGTGGGTTGGTCCGCTCTGGGCTACGCTTTCATTAATCATTGGATAAAGGGGTTTCCGATATTTTGAAGGAGTATTATCTGATAGGTATGAACTTAAAACCGACTCTGATGTGGTGCATCTTGATGTACCCCAAACACGACTATTTGAAAATAAATTTTCAATATGTTTTGATCATTTCCCCCGTAGCGTCAACTGGGTCTATTCATCTTCAATGAAAGGACCATGGACATGCACTCTCGCGTACACTTTTCAGGAGACATTATCTATGTCTTTTTCATTACAATCTGCTTTTTAAGAATGGCTGCATTTGTGGGTTCGCTTCCGGAATAACAGTTCACGAAATTAATGCACAGTTGTGACTGCTCGTGTCACTGAATGCAGCTGATACTAATCTTAAATTGAGGTCACACCTGGCAACGTCTCATGCCACATGAGCAGTTTCCCTGGACCTGATGATTTATGGCTCGGAAAAGTAACGAGCAGGCATATTCATGAGAAATGCGACGATAGTACCATAAATTATCCTCAACAGTCGTGACTGCACCACGGACTGCTATTCGCCGTTATTAGAATTATCTCCGCAATAATGGTATGCTTGATGGTTGCATATGTCAAGAGATGCTAGAGAGCCATTTCATGATTCCACTTCCGTTACAACTTGAGAGACACACCTGACACCTGATATTCATACTCATCACCTGATTACTTTCATGTCAGATTTTAATTCTGAATCATGACACTGGTACAGTCAGATTACTATACAACGGGAGGTAATTAATCGTATGGCATCATGACTGGCAGACCACCACAAGAACCAAAATATTTGCTCCACTACCTCCTGGGCACTCTTTTCAATCTTTGCGACAATAAGATATTTATTTACCTCTTGTGTTTGCGCCTGTAGTGGTTGACCAATCTACCATTCCGGAATGCGTGGAACGAAAGACAACCGGCGGTCCGGTTGAGGCCAGGGAAATTTTCTTAGAATCAATTCCGGTGACGACACTCTGAGAGTAATATCCCAATCTGATGGATGTAGGTGGACATTGTGCGACAGATAGCCCCCAGTGATTTGTGTCGCATTTCTTCATTACCTACACGTAAGGACTTCTTTGGACAGAGGATCGCCGGATATGTTTTGCTTGTTGAAGGTTGCCGCACTGGGTAAGCTTCACATTTATATAGTGACAAGTGGTTTTCTGTCTAGCTTTTGCTGCCAGCTTCAACCCAGTTTGCCGTAGTTGTTTGTGCTAGCTCCGGTACATGGAACTGCTCCGGTTGACGGGATGGAATGGTTGGTAATGGTATTTGTTTCGAATAGATGACTTGGTTTGAACAAATATGTGCTGCTAAAGTTTGAGTAAATAACCGGTACAGAATAGGATTTGTGCTGGGCGAGAAACTTGGGGTTTGATTCTATTTGGAAGTTGGTGGAGAATATTTTAGAATCACGACAATTTAACTTGATTTCCAACCATAGCAGCTAATCAAAATTTACTGATTATAATTTAAAAAATCAATTTAACTTTGCAGTTTTGCACGGGAAATGAAAAGAACAGAACTTCATTTTAACTCAACG
>JASCZW010011218.1:0-32910 GCA_034211315.2 Aedes japonicus | reverse complement strand
TGAACGAAGAACTCATTGCGATTGCAAAGTCGCTTAAGGTGAACAAAGCGCTGGGACCTGATGGTATTCCGAACCTGGCCATCAAGACGGCTATCTTGCTGGATCCCGAAATGTTCAGGGTTGTGATGCAAAGGTGACTGAACGAGGGCGTCTTCCCGGACGCCTGGAAAATTCAGACCCTAGTGTTGCTAGCAAAGACAGGGAAGATTGATTTTTCTTGTTTCCACCTATATTTAGCAGTGGAACGAGATCTTGAAAGTGTGAAACGCCCGATGCTCTGGAGACAAACAGCCGTCAACCGAGCTTTTTGCGAAACATTGTGAGGCAGGTGCAGTGGTGGGTGTATAGTTTATCTACATTAATGTAAACCATAGATCAGTGAACTGGATGGAAGTTCGTCTTACCCCACTATCATCTACAATATGTATTCTCGAGAGACTATCTTCACGAGGAAGACTCTTCCATGCTTTCCCGATAATCGCTCGCCATCTAACCCACCGCACACAACAAGCTGTTCTTGCTGCACCCCACCAAATCTTCACCCATTTGTCTTCCCTAGCGTCATGCTCCTTCCCAAAAACTTTCCAACCACTTGTTTAGTTTTTCTCTGTGGGCTATGGAAAGAGGGAAAAGCCCGAGCCCATAACACGCGTCATCGTCTTCGCTCGCAGGGAAAAACCACCCCCTCTGCGATGCATGCAGTCGTTGGGGGCATTATCGATACATTTACCGGCCCATAAAATATAGCAGGGACCTGCTTCTACAATGAAGGAGCACGATGATGAAGGGCGGTGAAGAAATGTTGTGTATGGCAGGTGCATTTTTCTTCATTTTCTATTTTTCTAGCTACCAATCTAGCGGGATCTTGTAAGTACATGTTGTTATTTTGAACCAGCAAAGCTGGTCAGTAAATTCCAGCAGCATTGGCGAATGTAGCAAAAAGGGTATCCAATTAGATTTTTTTCAAAGAGATCTGCATTGAAAGATTGAAAAGCGGAGGTTGTGGCCACTGAATGTATCAAACACAATATTCCTTGGGGTACCGAAAGGAACCCGCATCGCTTCCATCATTAATGGTGGTCGGGCAGAACAACATCCATCTCTAGGAAATTTCATCAACCATAATTAACGGGGTTATAACAATAACGCCCCTCCTTCTCAGAGCCTTGAACATTTCGGCTTTCAACTTTTGGAATTCAATTTGAATTCCTAGACAAACCAACGAACAAATTAATTTCGTAGTTTATCATCAACAATGCGGTCAAGCCTCAGACACACCCCGAGCAAATTCTATTATCAAATTGATAATTGGAAAATCAGGAAAATTTAAACAAACTTTTCACTTAATCTATTTCTGAAAATGAAAACTGGAACACTAGTTATTGCGACCAATTTCTTTAAATTACACTAGAAAAAGCTTATCACAACCGACAGATAGGCCTATTATATCTACGTCTTACAAACATCTTCAGCGTAGAGTGCTGGAATTGGAAAGTCTCAACATCACCACATTTAGTTTCCAATTTGATTTCAGATTCTATTCGGGCACCCTCTTCCTATTTCAAGATCAATAAAAATCAATAATGCCAGCTTACTTGAATCTAAAACTAAGTTTTAAATAATATTCAAACACAAAATAAAGTTTGTAACATTTTTCGAACGTTTTAGGCTGCGTCGAGCACCTGGAGCGGAACCACCTCGATAGCCCTATTTGTGCATTTATTACATTTCCAACTGCCTCCGAATCTTGTTAACACCACTCATTACCATTTAAATGAGACAAAACCACATTTCACTGAGCCGTTTGTGCATCTATTTAACAATGATTTGTGACTACCCCCGTCGAGTTTATTTACAATCAGAGCAACCATTCAAGCTTATCAGAAAAACATTAAAGAAAGAAGGAGACCTTCTGCCATGTTATGCTCCTGGTGCACCGTAAAGAAAGCGATAGCTGATCAACGACTTCTATGCATACAGAATAGAAGGGTGTGTCCGTGCACTGCTCCAAAGCGGGTTGCACCCTTACAAGAACCGACCAGGGATGACTGAGGGCAGGGGGTACACAGCGTTTACGACAAATAGAAGGAACATTAAAGCGTACACATGGTAACTTTTCCTTCTTTCGTAGTATCATGCATCAAGCAGGGCTTCACTAGCGATCCCATCCCGTAGAGCAAACCACCCTTCACACACCCCACTTCTTGCAAACATAACTTTCTGATATATGTTTGCTATGCTACGCCATGATGAATGCTACGTTGATACTCTTGAATGCTCATAAATTATACGTGTAATAGAGCAAATAAATATCGAAAGCATTTAGCTCTCGGTGCAAATGAGCGTCGGGTAGCTCTATAACAGATCGACTGACAGCACTCGCTAAATGGGTGGCGTGGGAGTTGCCACTGTTAGCGTTCTGTTTACGCGTCCAACAGCCAATCATGACGACGATGACGACGACGACGACGACGATGACATGACTTGGTGGCTGTGTCATTAGAGACAATATCATGGCACAGACCGAGTGTACTCTTTTGCTTGTGGCAGTTTCATTTGATTGTGAATTGCTAAATGGAACTGAGCTAATGAACTTGTTCGAATCTGCCCTCGCTGAGGATTTCTATTACTATCGTTTAATGTAAGTTTACGACAAGGCGCTTCAGATTTAATGTTAATCATATGATTATTTGCTGGATGAGTCTTTCTTTAGTCAGCTTACTGCTCTACTTGGTGATGGTAGTTTTCATGAGGCGATTTTTTTTTTGTTTAATCTCAATAATTCTAACCCAGTAACTTCCCGTACCATTATATTTTCCGTTGATTGATTTGTTAGGGAGTTTGATTGCGGCTAGATTTTTCATATGTTTACCTTCACCCGCACTGACAAAACTACCCATGCAGTCTCAATCATAGTAACCCATGAGTCAGCAGATAAAATGCTGACAGCTCTATCGGTCGAACTCTAACCGTGATGGCAAAAACAGTGAAGCAACTCCGTTGAGAAGTGTTCGCGTTCAAAGAACGGCACCCCGCCGCGTCGAAAACGGACATCGTGCGGCACTTTGTGGACGCCGGATACGCCCGTTCCGGCATCTACAACATTTGGAGCTGCAGGCCATGACGCAGCGGCAGTGGCTGAATAAGATGGTCAACTCGATTTTCCTGGCAAATCGCGACGTGGCGGTGGTGATGGACGACGAGACCTATCTCACCCCGGATGGCAACGACTGGCAGGGCACTTCGTATTTTACTTCCCCACGAAGGAAGTATGATCCGAAGTGATGTTCATTTCACACACCAAGTTCCCCAAGAAGGTGCTGCTGTGGCTGACAATCAGCGAAAAGGTGATGTCAAAGGCACTCTTCTTTCGCTTCGGAAATTTATAGTAAGAAATGCCTGCCGGAAGTTGCGTCGTTCATCAAGAAATACCATAAGGGCGAAGACGCGGTGTTCTGGCCGGATCTGGCGTCGGCCCACTACTCGAAGCTATCGTTGGAGGAGATGGAGCGGCTGAATGTCGATGTGCTACCCATGTCGGCGAACCTGCCCAACGTCCCCCAGCTGCGTCCCATCGAGAATTTCTGGGCAAAATGGAAGCGTAAGATCTACTCCAATAATGTTGTCGTGAAAACTGAGGAGGAATTGATAAATAAAACGAAGAAAGAACTCAAAATATGCCTACACGTATGTTTTTGTCCGCCATGGCGAATGTTTCGGTTAACTGCTGGATAGCCGCTCGAAAGGGTATTGAATTTTTTCCAAGTAACCAAAAATAATTACCTTCTATGGGGAATTTATCAAAAGCAATTATATTTCTTAGTTTTTTTTATCACCATCCGAAAAAAGTCATTTTTTTATGCAAACATTACTTAACTTTATGTCCAACGATAGATCAATAAGCAATGAAAATTGGTGGGAACTTTTATAAGAACTTCTATTAATAAAACATAATTTTTTGTTTTGACGTAGACTACGTCTTACAAATGACACAAATGAATCTCTAATTAACCGATTAATCCTCGACAGATTTTCAAAATGTCTAAACCAATCGTTAGTAAATTTTCCCGTGTATTAATTTGACTATGACAAATTATACTTTAACAATTGTAAACCATTGAACATAACGCAAAAAATTATCTCATAAATTTATGAAATGTACAGTACATTCCTATCACAGATTTCAAAAATGAACGGGAAAGTTCATTTGATAAAGAATTCACCATCGCGAGCTGTTTCATTCATTCAAGTTCACTCAGGGATGTCAGATATACAGACATGTCTACAGACATTTGATCGAGCATACAAACAGACATGGATATCCATAAATACAGCCTGTTTAATTTTGGACACCAAAATAATAGCCACACAAAAAAATTACACATTATTCATCAAAACCGATTTCTTATTTCACAATAATAGAGTTATATCTACATAAGAAACAGTTGATTAAGACGATAATTCTTTTTTCTGTGAAATTCACGAAGTTTTTGTGGATAATCCACCATCAGGTTACCTCAGATACGCCCCCGCGACGATTCTCCATCTTCTGTTGAAATCATCGGTATCGTTTGCATTCTTCTTAGTTTCGAAGAGTTTCCGCTTAACTAGAGCCCAGTTCTTCTCGATTGAACGAGGATCTGGACAGTTTGATAGATTGGCTGTTTTTGGAACTCATTGACCTCTCCTTCCTTGAACCACTTTAGAACGGATTTCGTAAAGTGACTAGAGGTCAAATCAGGCCAAAACAGAACTGATAAACGGTAGCAACCGCTTTGGCAAACATTCTTGTTTGTACACATTCTTATTGATAGTGCCCGTATCCAAGTAACAATTTTAGTTTTATTCCTTTGTTGATAACACTACCTTCAAAACTATTATGATATTTGTACAAAGTGGCCCACTCTATAGATGGTTGTGAAAACGAATTAATAAAATCTTCATAAGACCATAAAGATTTTGAAAATGTTCTAGTGAAAGATGTTATGACCACTTGAGAACCTTTATAAAACCTATTATTTGCCATCAAAACCAGCACAGAGCCAAATGGCCACAGCTGTCAAACTTCACGGGGATATCGTGGTTGGTTTTTGTTGTTCTGTTTTGTTCGATTCCTTTTGCTTCTGATTAATTGAACATTAAGTAATATCAAAAAAAAAAAAAGGTGGGAAATTTTGTTTGATAGCAAAATTTTCAAAACAAATTTAATTTTTATCAGCGTTTCGTGCTCCAAATCATATGCGCAATTAATGTTATGGTAAATAGCCAAAAATAAATGCGCCTCGGAAATTATGCGACTTTATACCAACAAAAACAAAATTGAAAGAAATATATTCGATACATTAATCATGAATTTCCTGAAAATTTATGGAATTCAATACGGTTACCTAACAGAATGCCAAAATTGGTATCTGATCTACAGTTCATTTGAATTGCATTTAAAATTGTTTTTTTTTTAACTTCTCAATGATTTCTTATATTTCAATATGGTAATTGGAAGAAATCACAGTTTTGCCAATAAGCCAACTAATCTTCGAATGGTTACTATAAAACTATTTGGTCATTTGATGACCTTCATCAATGCCAAATTGCCGTTTAGTGCATTAACTGGAGGTAAAATGGTTTTAAGATGCTTTTTCAACAGATAATAATAAAATAACTTGAATGAGTCATAAAACAGCATTTCAAAACAGCATTTTACGAGTCCATAAAGTCAAAATAAAACATTTGACAGGAGTAAAAAGAACTTTAGGAGACAATGTTTTAAGATCGTTGTAAAAAAGCAGGGTAGTTTCTCATAAATCTGACTAAAATTTGCAACCTATTGGAACTTCTAACTGCCATAATAAAACCAAATTGATTTCCAGTGGCGTTCATAAAACTATAATAAAACCTAATATAGCAGGATGGTTTTGGCAATGTTACTTGGGATTATAAGATTTCCCGTTGACCTGAAATGATAACTAGTACAAGCTCTTAAAATATGATGGTCCAAGTTGAATCTCTTGGGATTGAGTGGGGCGGTATAATGGGTCAAGTATTTAATGTATTTTTTTTTATATGGGACCATCCGGTCTCAGAGTTACTTCTATGGTTAAAGGCAGTGTAGCTATCGAGAAGGCGTCAGACGGTTTCCACAAGTCCCCGGCCAGGTTGCAGTCACCGAGCATCATCAACTCATCAGTTAGCGGTGAATTCCCAATTACTCCATGATTTTCTTTTGTGTTTGGACACGAAACATATGAAAAAAAAAAAACTACAAGATACAGCTTCATTGGGTTTTTAGAAATTATGACGTAGTATTACGCAACTAAATGTCATTTAACTGAATTAACTCTTTCATGCATAATTAATTTCCAACTGATTTTATGCAAGCACTTTTGGTGCATTCTGATTGGTTTGTAGAAATAATTGAATAAGTAGGATATATATTTTTCAGATGTGCTAGGTCATGCAAACTGTCCTGAAGTTCAGAACTAATGATCTACAGTTTTAACAGTAGCTTTATCCGCTATAGAATGTTATGATGTGTATTCAAACATATTCAATGAATTCCTGGAAGACCTAAATAGATTATGAGATAATTTTGGGATATGCCATGCCACACAAACTACCGTAACTTTGTATAGCCTATAAAGCATCTGTTGCAATTGTAGACATTAAGTTTTGGATGACCTGAAACTAACAAAATTATCCTATGATGTCTGTGGACGTTTTAGAATGATCATTGAATATGTTTATTCATATGTCGTAGCTTTGGGTAGCATAAAAGTTCTGAACTCATTGTCATGGTGTTTGAAGGCATATTGTCACCTTTCATTGGTTATAAAGCCAATGTTACGACTGTAAATCCTAACTTTTGAACTCACGCGCAGTTTTGTTGATCTAGAAAATCCCTAGATATCTCATTATATATGATTAACTTTATAAAGGGTGTCCACGATGAAATTGCCTCACACAAAATTGATTCGCAAAATTCGAGTTTTCATCCGATTGCCATCAAATTTTCAGGGATTGAGAAATAACTATTAAACTTCATTTTACCATTTTACTTGTATTTTATTCACAGTCCATACGCAAATGCCCGCACCTTGGCCTTAACCCCGGCCATAAGATTCTGCACAACCTGTGAATCAACCGTTTTTTTGGCATGTAAACCCATACTTTCTTCAGTTCCTCGACTGTCTTCACTACCTTAGGTCGTTTAAGAAGGTGCTGCTTCATAATCGCAATATATAAGTTACAACTTAAGGAATACGGATTTAGTTTTTAAAAAAAATGTTATATGAAATTGGATCGCGCCGTCCGGTTACTTGTTGCTGATGTGGCTGTTGGTTGAACGTTGGTTGCTGGGTGACTTTGGTTGAATTTGATGATGCGGCGTCGGTGACTTTGTTGCTGACTATGACATCGATGGTTCTGGGTGTCGTTCGAAAGCTGCTAATTGTACGGATAGTTGTTGTTGTTGTTGTTGGATGATTTTAAGTCTTCGTAAAAGGTGCTGCTCCTGTGGCCCAATGCTGGAATTGGTTGCCTCGGTAACTTATATATATATACAGTGCCAGACATTCGTTTAGCCGCACCTACAAGATTCCAATAGTATTCGGTAAATTAAATATATCTAGATATTGATCGAGCTACATTTACTTTGTATAGGTAGTAGAGCTAAAGCACTTTCTTTGGAAGGACGCTCATCCCACTCACACACATATATCTGCCATGTGATAGGAAGAAAACAAATGAACCTCCATCTCTACCTTCGACATACGTTTAGGCCGCAGTGCGAATAAGTGTGTTGTTATTAGTTATTATGGTTTATTTCGATAAGATTTCTAAATATTATTGCGAGGTTTTCATTTTGAGAGGTACGGTGAAGATGTGTATAGGTAAATTTTATTTTAACTTATTATTTGTGACCACTTTATAGAAATGGCGAAAAGCACTCGATTGACGGAAGAGGAACGACGAATCATAACGTTGTTCAAGGCTGAGGGCTACTCAAACCGGTCAATCGCTAAAAAAATCAATCGATCCGAAAAAGTTATTCGGAATTTTCTCGGCAAAGGTGAACAGTATGGGGTGAAACGTCCCACAAAAGGACGAAGCAAAATTTCTTTGCGGCTGAAAGGGCAAATAAGAAACGAAGCCACTAAAAATCGATTGTCCTGTTCGCAAATAAAAGATAAACTGAATGTTCCGGTAACGCCCAGGCAAATCGCACGGATTTTGAACGAATCCCCGAACATCAAATGGACAAAACTACAAAGTAAACCGAGACTTACATCTTCCCATAAAGAGAACCGACTTAAATTCGCAAGAAAATACATGGAATGGAATCGCGAATGACGAAATGTGATTTTTTCGGATGAAAAAAGTTTAATCTGGATGGACCGGATTGTTATAGTTGCTATTGGCATGATTTGAGCCAAAAAGTATCGTTAGATCCAAACGTAATTTTGGGGGCGGAAGTTTAATGGTGTGGGGAGCCTTTTCTTACAACGCTAAACTTCCAATTTGCTTCTTTCAACGAAAATGAATTCCGGAATGTATCTGGATCTACTGGAGGATGTTTTGATAGGATACATGGAGAATGACGCAACAGATGACATAATTTTTCAGCAGGATAACGCATCGATCCATGTTTCTAAGCAATTCCTCGCGTGGTTTGGTGACAAAAACATTCCACTGCTTGAATGGCCGGCTTGCAGTCCCGACTGTAATCCTATCGAGAACCTCTGGGGTATCTTAGCTGGCATGGTGTATGCAAATGGACGACAATATAACAGTGTTTCCAGCCTAAAGACAGCGATTCAGGAGTGTTGGGCCAAAATAAACATGGCCACACTACAAAAGCTAACCGATTCGATGCCAAAT
The DNA here is from genome assembly GCA_034211315.2 of Aedes japonicus. Lineage (NCBI taxonomy): Eukaryota > Metazoa > Arthropoda > Insecta > Diptera > Culicidae > Aedes > Aedes japonicus. The sequence continues at coordinate 24,036 of JASCZW010011218.1, read as the reverse complement.
CGGATTTATGAGGTTATTCGAAATGGAGGAAGCCATATTAAATATTAACTATGGATGAACTTCGAAATTTGTCACTCAACTTAACTATTTTTTATATTTTATCAGGTGCGGCTAAACGAATGTCTAGCCTTTATACTTCATTTTCTCGATTTTTTTATACCTACAAATGTTATTTGATTTCAATGAGCAATGTATTTGATAATAATAAATAAACTATTTCCAAAACCAAAATAAACTTTCATTGAATTACTTTATTTCATATTGAAACGAAAAGAAAATAGGGCGCGGCTAAACGAATGTCTAGCTACTGTATCATATCGCATATATATATATATATATATATATATATATATATATATATATATATATATATATATATATATATATATATATCATTTAAAAATGTCTAAGTTTTCGAGAAAAAGTATAACAAGCAATAAGAAAATCTAACCATGAATTATAATTATCATTTTTTAAATTCAAAGACAAGCTTTAATTTGGAATACAAGTTTAAGATATCGGTTCAGTGTTTCCAAAGATATGAATTTGAAACTATAAGAATTAGACAATTCAGCTTGAAACTATAAGAATTAGGAAATTCAGCAGAAAAGCGGTTCAAAATTTCAGCAATTTGTGATTATGTTTATATTTTTCTTCAAAGTCATAGCTAAAAACTTCCATTTGGTCAATAAATGGAGCTGCTATTCTGTAGCTTCAAGAACACGAATAACTTCCAATAATAAATATATATTTTTGTACCACTTTAACATGCACAGAGACATGGCAAAAAAATGGTCTAATATTTTTTGTGATGCCTAATAACAGACGACACGATAAGCATCTTCTTAAAAAGCTAAATTTTATTAACAGTTAAATTATTTAATGAGAAATTAAGAAAAACCTTTTTAATCGCTACATATTACCACGAAACATGGGGTTTAAACATTAAATGAGGAAAATTCGAGGCATCAACGTGAATTTTACAATGTTCGTTGCACGTTTTCCAAATATTTTGAAGTTATTTTCTCATCCTGAAGATGAATTCAAAGAGATTTAATATGTTATCGACAGATACTGTTTCGTAGGGATTCATGGGGCTCGTTTTACTCTACTAAAACCCATAATGCGGCATCACAAATTACTTGAAAACTCAAAAACAAGTGCAATGGTGATAAGATCGAGAGTCCACTACCACATTCATATTCCAGACACCCCTGGGGAAGTATAAGAATTGTCTAGCCTTAGGTGGAGAAATTCAGGTTTTTGTTCTTATTTAGTGAGTAGATTTAAATTTTTCTGTAGTATTTATCTGTAGTATAACAAATATTATTTCAGTTCAGTATCAATTCAGCATAAATACGAGTAGAAAAAGATAGAAATGAAACAAGGTAACGATAAAAAAAACCAAGCAGACTTTAATTAACTCTGCACCCAATACATCAACCACCTTCGGCAACAGAGATTCATTTGCTTTCAGCAACATAAGAGCCTTATTAGTTTTGCTACTACTTGGCTGGCCATCCCATTTATCATTACGAAAACTACGGTTATCTTATCCCCAACCCAATCGCCCAGCCACATCGGGATATTACGAAATGAAATCCATTTTTCCATGCCAATCAGCGGTATTTAACCGCACCACTAGCTTCCGTTGCTTCCTAAAACACACCACTAAGCTGCTGTTTCAAACGTTACTGTTCTTCATTGTGACGAACAACTTTTCTGGTTCGCGTCGAAGAACAAACTAAACGCGTTGGATCTTCTTCTTCATGAAGATCAACGCATGTGAAAAAGAATGACAAGACCGAAGAACACTCAGGCCGATCAAACCACTCTGCTATTCACGATGTGAGTGAGTCAGAGCCGAAGAGCATGAAGAACGAAGCTTCCCGTTTTGCTTTGCCACTCATTTTCTTCTCAGCCGGGCTACTCACAGCAGTATACTTTTACGTTGGTATGCTCTTCATTAGTGAGGAATGGTTGTATATCGATGCTGCGAAGATCTTCGCGAAGATGGAGTCGGAAAAACAGTAGCGGCGCAAAGAAATGTTGCGCACGTACCTCTGAAATCCGGATCTTTCTCATCGTGCCATCAGCAGGAAGCTGGGAATCGGAAATTTAAATCGGTACCACGAACGTTTGACCATCGATAAGAAAGAAAAAAAGTTGCAAAAATGGATCGTTGCATAGTGTTTAGGATCACAAGCGGGTAGCTTTCAAGAGGAATCCCAACAGTTCAGCTCGAGATGTGGCGAAGAAACTGAACCTAACCAAAACTTTCAAGCAAGATACGGAAAAACTTGAAGGACTACAGACGTACAAAGTCCAAAAGGCGCCTAATCGTGACGAATGGCAGAATACGGTAGGTAAAACACGTGCACGGAAGCTCTACACCCAGATGTTGACGAAACCACATTGCCTCGTTATGGATGATGAGACGTATGTAAAAGCAGACTTCCGGCAGCTTCCAGTTTTTCACTGCTCATCATAAATTTGATGTCCCTGAGGACGTTAGAAAGCAGAAGATGTCAAAGTTTGCCAAAAAATATATGATTTGGTAAGCAACTTTCTCGTGTGGAAAAAGGAGCCCCCCATTCGTGACAACTGGAACGGTCAATGGGCAGGTGTTCCTAAAGGAATGCCTCCAAAATTGTCTACTTCCTCTTCTGAGGTCACACGATGGTCCTGCGATTTTCCGGCGGGATTTATCCTCGTGCCATTACTCGAAAGAGGTTTTGGAGTGGTACAAGACTAAGGAGGTCAATTTTGTGCCGAAGCATCTCAACCCACCGAACGCACCGGAACTGCGGCCAATTGAAGTGTACTGGGCCATCATGAAGCAGGCACATCAAAAGCATCCCTAGGAAGTTGAATCGCAGGAAGATATGAAGAAAAAAATGGATTGCCATGCAAAAAAAAGTTGCCTCAAATGTTGTGCAGGATCTTATGAGTGGTGTAAAGAAGAAGGTTCGTGCATTTGGATAGGGAATGGAAATTAAATAAAATAAACATGGGAAAATATTTATAACATGTTTTGTTTTACTCCCTGAAAGTTTGAAGATGATTGGTTGAACGAGCGAATTTTGCCGAATATTTTTGTGTGTCGCAATTTGATTCCGTACACCCTTTAGTCCTACGACAAAATTAGACTTACTTGGAGTATATTAATAGTAATCCATTAACTGGAATTAAATCTCGCATGCATCGGTGCTTTCCACATATTAATGAAAAATTCAAAATAATTTAAATTTTCATTCATCAATGATGTAATCTAGCATAAACATGTGGTCAACCGACCTCTGCGCTATTTATGGAACTAATGTCCTCCTATAAGCTCATTTTAACGGTGCGTGATGATTCCCATTACTTCATGGTATCAATTTCACTTCATTAGTTAAGTTCATTCCGTTTTAGTGTACCCCTATTAATAGATGAACGCAATTTCAATATTTTAATACTGCCTCGAATATTTCAGAAAGAAGGTATGAATGTTTCAAATGTTTTTCAGTTAGTAACATAACGTTTCCTACTATTGTGTTAACGGGAACGTAATCCGACGGGAATAGTTGTTTGAATAAGTTATGATTTCACCCTTCAATGTATTTAGTAGTTGCTGTCAGCTTGATACGTATATATCTCAGATCACCACAATTTCAACAAAATGTCAAGGATACATTCTTGCACGGAAATCGAGCCAGCGGAAAAGTACGATGGATTCCGTCAGAGTCCTCGTTCAATATTCTATCTGGTATCACAGCCGGCAGTCACGTCACACTCATAAACGCCGATTTCAAATTTTAATGCCATTATTTCGTCGAGAACCGATCCACCTGCTGCTTTTGTACGATGCTTGTGGCGTAAGAGAGAAAGGGGGGGGGGGGGGACTGGGGCTCAGATGGAAACGACGACGTAATCAATTTTGCGTTAAGCTCCCACAGATTGCCACATCTGATTTGTTTCATTCCACCTAATCAAGACGGGCGTCGTGGCGTATTAGTTTGACGATTGAATCCATGCGGCGCGTGTGTAGACCAAGGACAACGGGGGAAAGGTCGTCTGTCAATGTTATATGTTTATTTATTCAGCAGTATTTGCCAGGAATTTTAGACTTGCAGATACAATGGGCCTAGACTGACGTGGGACAGTAATGTGGCGTAAGCGACAAATGCAAAACTGGACTGCAATAATATTTCAAACGGTTTACAAATTCTTACTGATTACATTGAAGGTATGGTTAAAATCTGACATTTTAACAATGAGGAAAATTTATCCCAGTGGCATTTACGCCATTTTACTCGACACACGGCATTTTGATGTATCACTTTCAAAAACAATATGACATAACTGAATAGCAGCAACCTTCTGGAATGAAATCCTGGTGATGTAGGAATAATGATTTATATTTATATTCAAATAATAATAGCAAATTGTATCGCCTTCATGCGTTAGTATTGTGAGAGAGAGAGTGGAATGGGATGGAAGGCTTTAGCCACCTATTTCGAATAAGTTTAGTTCGTTTTATGATTTGCATTCATACCGTCGGCATAATCATATTAAGTTATTCCTTTTATAATAGGGATATTCATGTGGGTCATCGTAAACATATGTTCTTTCTTTCTTCTTTCTTGGCATTCAAAGCTTATTGCTTGCCATAAATGGGCAATTGCCTGCTCTCAACCTTTCCATTAACTTCCTTAGTTATATAAAGATTGTACACGACAAAAATGCGACAAATAATAATGGTCCCAAAAACTTCATTTTAAGTCCGATAGTTTTGAATCTCTCAGGAAATAAATGAACACATATTAGCTATGTTTTTGCAGAGCTAGTTTATTGAACCTCCGGTACTAGGCTTAATTCCCACACCTTGGCCTTTACGCTACCCATAAAATCCAGTGCAACACTTGCGCCATCTTTCTTACACACTTTCATCCACTCTTTCTTCAAATCCTAGTTGTTTTCGAAAACCTTCCCTGTTTTCCGGGCCATGCCTTTCATAATCGCTCCGAATTTTTCTACTGGGCGAAGTTCTGGCGAGTTTTGTAGATTTGCTTCCTTCGGCACAAAAACAACAGCGTTGGCTTCGTACCACTCCACCACCGGTATCGCGTAATGGCACGATAACAGATCCAGCCAAAGCAGAATGTCACCTTCATGGATCCGAAGAAAGGGCAGCAGGCACTTCTGGAAGCATTCTTCTCTATATACTTGGCCGTTATTGGTGCTGGTCGTTGGATGCGCTTCGATGGATTCACCGCAGATCTCTAGGGTGATTTTTCGTGTGCAAACCCGACGATCTTTACCCCGTTCGGGAATTCAAGCCGTAGTACCTCGTCGTACATCGTGTTCCATAGCACCGGGCTCAGGATCGAACCTTGCGGGACGCCTGCGGTGATCTGAACACGTTTCTGGCCTACCTCTGTTTTGTACACCAGTACGTGATTCTGGAAATAACTTCCCAGAATCTTGTACAGGTATCCCGGAACACTGAACGCATTTCGCACGTCGAGGGTGACCACTGCACAGTAGAGGATACCTCACTTCTTGCGCTGGATTAGCACTTCGGCCATCTTGGTAACGGACAGAATGGCATCCACCGTTGACTTCCCTTTACGGAAGCCAAACTAGTTTTTTGACAGACCGCCTATACCTTCCGTATATTTTGCCAATCTGTTAACCCACTCTAGCACTTTGCCCGCTGTTTCCAACAGGCCTATATGGGTCCCCTGGTGGCTCCCCCTGTTTTCGGTAGCAATACTAGAGTCTGGATTTTCCAGGCGTCCATGGCGCCGCCATGACCATTCCAGGCGCCATTGAAATAGCCGTCTTGATGACCAGATATGGTATACCGCCAGGAACTGGCCATTGTCGTGGGGGCAATTCTGCCGTTATGAGAGGCCAGGATCTTTGGTCATGGCTCGGAAAGAGTCCCCTTATGAGGGCCTGTAATAGCTCTGGTGATTGTCTGTCATGCCCTTGGTTTTCGCCATTACCACCGGATTGGCGTCACCTCATGGGTTCACGTTGGCTTTCGAACACAGACCATCGAAGCAGGCTCGCCTGCTGGCCTTTATCTCTTTCTTAAGAGCAGTCTTAGCCGTGGCTAACACCACGCGGCGCTCGGTGGAAGTTTCTCCGGAGGTCGGCAATCGTCTCCGTTCACCAGTACACCGGCGACCTTCCATCCCTAGGTTTAAGTTTTTCCAGTTGTGCAACAGCTGCAGAACGTCACGTCGATAATAGACTTCGCTCAGTTTTTATGGTAGGTAGTTTTAGTACCTACGTTGGCCAGGTCTACGTTGAGCCTGGCCAGGGCCTCAAGCAATATCTGGCCACTTGGATTGGTAAGGCGGCTGCCCCACTCTAACGCCCAGGCGTTGAAGTCGCTCGCTTCTACCAGTGGGCTAAGGCCTGTTTACTCCGTTATCATCAGAGCGACCATTTGTGAGAATTGGTCAATCGACCATCTCGGCGGCGCATAGCAGCAGCAAATGAACACTTTGTTCACTTTTGTGCCCTCGTTTGAGGTGGACACAACTTCCTGGACTGGGAACCCAGTTTCCGTTGCCGGCAGGAATACGGTATGGGTCGGATATTATCGTGATATCCGTTTCTGACTCGTGAACTGCCTGACACAGCAGTTGCTGAGCCGCCTCAGAGTGGTTTAGGTTCAGTTGGGCTACCCGGACTGTGTTTAGCTTTTTGGTTTACCCTTGAAGGCCGGGCTATTAGGACCTCCCGTAACATGTTGGTCGTCTGCTTTCCCAGAGCACGTTATGCATTTGGAGGGCTCCTTGAAGTCCCGGGTCGTATAACCTTTTCCTCCGCACCTTCGGCATATATCTCTCCTTTCGAGGCCTTTACATTCCCACGACATATGCCCACTCTCGAGGCACTTAAAGCACGCCTTGAACGACTGGTGCAGACTCAGTGGGCAAACAGACCACCCCACTTTAAGTTTTTCCACTTTTGGATCCGAGTCTGCGGCGGCAACCAGCAGTCGTATTGTTGGCACTTGTGTCCCAAGTGGACTCTTTCGCAGCTGTATGGCTGTTGTGGCAACCTCGACCTCAAACTGAGCCTTAATGGCCGTGGAAATCCAAGCTTTTACATTAGAGAGTCACCAACGCCGTTAAGGCACGTACCTCCACTCCCGCTACTTGGGCCTGTTCGGCCAGCTTTTTATACGCTGTGCCCTTCAGCTGCGTGTCCTTCTTAAGCTCTAGGATCATTTCGCCGGTGCGAGTTCGGCGGGTTCTCCGCACGTCGGCGCCCAGTGCCTTGAGGCCCTCGGAGTACTTAGACTCTTCAGTCTTCACGATGAGGGCCTCAGAGCGGTTACGCTTTCGAGCCAGACTTCGATACGCTTTTTCTTTCCCTTTTCCCGGACCTTAGTCCGAGGGTTTTCCCTGCCTCTAGAAGGATCATCGCTCGTCCCTCTATTGTTGTTCCGGTCATTACTGGGGCCGGCCCTATCGCTTGGGCCACTCTTAGCACGTGAAGTTTCACGAACCACCGAGTAGGTGTTGGCGCTATTGGCGCCTTTGCCACTTTTTCCGCTTTTACCGCCATTGCCACCGTTGCCTTTTGTGCCTCTTTTGGGGCCGGGGTAACTCACTTCACGCACCGCAGGACGTGTAGTTGGACCCGCTAGTCCCGATACCACGATTGCATGTGTCCCTGGGCCCATGGGGCCTTCAGACACCAGCCGCTTCTTTGAGCCCCCGGGTGTGGTTTGCCCCGGCGACTGCCTTGCACGCTTAGATGTCCCTGCCACCACGGTAGGTGAGACGGGATCTCACGCCTACGAAGCTGCAACAAGCTATGTTTTAGGTCCTTGGTGATGTTGTTGCGACTCGACGTAAAGTCGATTATCGCATTCAGCTGTTCAGCGACAACCAGCACATTAGGAAGCGTATTGTGCTTCCTTTTCATGACCCGCATGAGCCCAGGCCCGTCAGGATGGGCATCTGAGCCTACTTCCACCCGGCTAGCAAAGTCGGTCGGTGGAGCTGGAACGTACTGAAGGCCTGCCAGGGTTTCAGTGGGACGGAGACAGCCCTATGACGCATGAAACCTCGCCATTTCCTGTAAGTGTCATCCTACAGTAGTTAGGTAGACGACATAGGTGCCAGCCCGAAATCATGGTACCGTGGAAAGATTCCGTAAATCAGCAAGTTTCCGTAATTGGGGTCCTACTGACATTGACCCCAATGCGCCGTGTGGCGCACCATGTATAGTTCGTTTAGCCGTTAGGTTCCTTTATCCGTTAGAGGGGAACTTAACGTTTCCAAGGTGCACCGCGTGGAGACGAACTACACCACACCTCAAATTGTCCAGCGTGTAGAACTTTAAAGCCGTATGCGTCTGTCGATTCGACCACCGTTTGCTTTGATAGACCGGATACACAATATATAAGTTAAACGGACGTTATCTTCACAATTATAAATGTATATGGTGTACAAGTTAAAGGGTACAAGTGCAGTCAAAATTGGGTCAATTCCGGATTTTAGTCCGTGACATGATGGATGTCTTCGGACATACAGATGTCATGAAGTTTTCATCTAAATTAAAATTAATTTGTTATCAGTATTCAAAATCATGAATTTTGAGTTATCAAATGGTACAACTACTTGGGGTTTCAAAAATTGTGCGTACCGGAACCGGTACCAGAATATCCGGAGGAGGTCTCCTGGTTGGTCTATGATATGATATTTTAGATATCAGTATTCAGAATTCAATTTTTGTCGTCGATCAGTACGGACGCTTTTTTAATTAGCTCTAAATACGATAAATTTGCCGCACGCGATTCGTTTACTTAATTTTGTCTGATTCAGCTTTGTTTGTTTTCTTCTTTCGTAAATATCATGGACTGTGAAATTTGTGCTATCGACACCTCTGTCGATTCAGTTATGTGGTCGTGTGTAGGGTGCCAGCGGAAATATCATCCGGCATGCATTTGTGTGACTGTCCAGCGGGGCTCACTACGGAGGAAGGACAGGAAGGTGGTGGACGTAAACTCATACGTACTACCGTGCTGCTACTCTTGTCAAGAATTTTTACACGCAAAGTTAGAATTCAATGCCCTCGTCGAGCAGCAAAAACTTCTTGAGAAGCAATTAAATGCTAATACAGAGGTAATGCATCGATTTGCACTACATCAAGAAAAGCCGAGCATGGTCCAGGAAGCAATTGAAGGCCTAGAAATATCACTCACAAGCATAAAACATGATCTGGCCTTAATAAACAAAGGAAGTAGTCTATCTGGCAGTGTCGTTGCCATTAAAAATCACGTTACTTCGTTATTTGACACGTCGATGTCAGCAACGAAGGAAAATGTGCATTCATCGATAAAAGCGTTGACTTCAGAATTATCAACTGACCTGCGCAATATAAACAATGAAATTAGTCAACTAAATCAATTGTCTTTAGATACAGCGGCTAGCTGCAATATGCATGCGAATTCTATGCTCGGGCTAGATATTATAGACGAACTAAAATCCTTATCGGCAAACATATCATCATCACGGAGTATTGTCCCTTTGCCTCCGCCAGACGATTCGTACCCCAGCTTGGAAACTGAACTAAGCGACAACTCTGGGTGGCGCCTACTCGGTACCAGGAAGGTATGGAGGGCAGACTGGACCGACTATGATGAGCGTAAACTACGTCGCCTAAAGCAACAAAAACTTGCCGACAAAGCGGCAAAACGCAGAAAGCAACAAAAATAACAAAAATCAACTACAACTCTAACCAACATAATCCATGCGTGAACAACGTTCACTTCAACGCCAACAACATAAATCGATACAACACGTTGGAAAAACCCATCAATGCTTATGATTCCAACAACGCCAACTACAACAACTCTAGCTATCTCAACTTCAGAAACCAGAACAGTTTAAATATCCTTCCGACTGATCGAGAGCTTCTCGCATCAGCAAGAGATCGTTTCTCCAAACCACCGGGTAATTATGTACCGCAGATTCAATTTACAAAAGGGAAACCTTAAATCCGTATCCAACGAGCGTCCCTTCAAACTTATCTTGTATGGCCCATGCGAGCTCATCGACATCGTGTGAGGCGTGTACAAGTAGACATACGTGTTTTCGCCGAAACTGACGCCCTCTTCAGAGGAAGACTTCATAGATTTGACGCGTTTATTTGAGGAAGCTGATCCACATGAGGTAATTCCTCATTCTTCAAGTGAGTCTTGTGTGTATAATAAAATAGAATTAACTGAAACAATAGTTTATTGTCAAAATTTTAATCGTATGCGCAGTGCACAAAAAATTAACGAAGTTCGAATAAAATTAACGGTTGTCTATACGATATCATATTAGGAACTGAAACAAGTTGGTCTGATGAAATCAAAAGTGAGGAAGTTTTCGGTAGCAAATTTAATGTATTCAGATGTGACCGTGACTTGACATTATCAGAGAAAAATCCGGTGGTGGTGTGCTTATTGCCGTCAATGCAAACCTCCAAGCCGAAATAATCCCTAGTGAAAAACATAAAGAATTTGAAGACGTGTGGGTAAAAGTAACGATGAATGGCGAACTTCATCTTTTGTATCTGTTTACTTTCCTCCACATACGGCTAAAAAGCTTCATATGACAAATTTTTAAACATCGCGGAATCTAGATTTCAAGTTTTGGAGCCTCAAACCAAGGTTCACATCTATGGGGATTTTAACCAGAAAACAGTTGATTTTATTCACGATAAGGATAACGAATCCTTACTGCTTCCAATTATAGGTGAAAATGAAACTTTACAACTTATCTTTGATAAAATCAGCCACCTAGGACTTCATCAAATTAATCATGTTCGGAACCAGCTTGACTGCTATTTAGATTTTGTTTTTACTAATTGTACTGAAGATTTTAGCATTGACGAAGCTTTAGACCCACTATGGAAGAATGAAAAATTTCATACTGCTATCGAATATTCATTATTCTCAGATTCTCATAGGCAACGTCCAGAAGATACTGATTATGAACTTGTTTACGATTTCAAAAACATAAACTATACTGAAATTAACAGAAAACTAACAAATACAGATTGGCAGAACCTTTAAAAAATGAAAAAGACATGAACAAGGCCGTTGACATATTTTGTAACAATCTATATGCAATTATTGACGATTACGTTCCAAAGAAAAAGAAGAGAATACTAACAAACTATAAGCAACCGATATGGTATACACGTGAAATCAAAAATCTCAAAAACAGAAAACAAAAGCTCACAAAGCATACAAAAAATCAAAAGTTTACCAAATTTAGATAAATACATAGATATTTGTAGAGCACTTGATGCAGAAATATCATCAGCATACGAAAGGTACAATACAAGAGTAGAAAATAATATAAAATCCGATCCAAAGGCGTTCTTTAACTTCACGAAGGAAACAATGAAAACGTGTAACTTTCCTTCCCGCATGCAGTTTGAAGAGTTTGATGGTTCTGAAAGCGGAGACATTTGTAATCAGTTTGCACGCTTTTTCCAAAATATTTATAAGAAATCCAACGATATTCTTGACCTCAACTATTTTTCCTATCTACCTGAGCATCAAAATGACGTATCAGTTGAAAACATCACTGTTCAAGAAATTTTAATGGCACTTAAAGGCCTTGATGCTGGAAAAGGACCTGGTCCAGATGGGATACCTCCAGTACTATTGAAAGAACTAGCAACTTCTTTTGTTAAACCCCTGTTTTGGCTCTTTAATCTATCACTTCAATCAGGAGACTTTCCACTATTCTGGAAAAATCATTTTTAATACCTGTCTTTAAATCTGGCAAACGATCAGACATTAAAAATTATAGAGGAATCGCAATCATTTCAAGCATTCCTAAAATGTTTGAAGCGATTGTAAATCAAAAATTATTCAACCAGGTAAAAATCGGATTTCGAATAATCAACATGGTTTTTTCAAAGGCAGATCAACATCTACTAATCTATTGGAATTTGTAGAATTTTCTTTAGGTGCAATGGATAGAGGAAATTTTGTGGAAGCTTTATATACTGACTTCAGCAAAGCGTTTGATAGAGTTGACATTCCATTGCTACTTTTCAAACTTAAGCGAGTAGGTTTAACCAGGACACTATTAAAGTGGATCGAATCTTATCTGACAGATAGAACACAGGAGGTACGTTTCAAAGGGAAGATCTCTAGATCAGTTAATGTTACCTCAGGAGTTCCACAGGGATCTCATTTAGGTCCTCTTTTATTTATTCTTTTGTTGATGATGTTAATCTTGTATTAAATCATCTTAACGTTATTATCTATGCTGATGATATGAAACTGTATATGGAAATCTGTAGTGAGTTAGATTTGCAACATTTTCAGAGTGAAATTGATGTCTTCTACAAATGGTGTGCTAAAAGTCTGCTTGATATTAATATAAAAAAGTGTAACATCATATCATATTCAAGAAAACTTACTCAACATGATTTCACGTATAATCTAGGAAATCAGTTAATTGAAAGATGCAATAAAATTAGAGACTTAGGAGTGATTCTTGATTCTAAACTGACCTTTGTAGATCATTTTAATGCAACAATTCTCAAAGCAAATAATATGTTAGGATTCATCAAAAGGTTCAGTTATCATTTTAAGGATCCATATACTATCAAAACACTTTATGTAACGTACGTAAGATCCATTCTCGAATATTGCTCTGTTGTTTGGGCTCCATACCAAGAAACATACATTAGTCGTATTGAATCTGTACAGAAACAATTTTTGTTATTTGCTCTTAGAAAACTAGGCTGGAATTCATTTCTATTCCCTCGTATGAGTCTCGTTGCATGTTAATTGATATTGAATCACTGAAGAAAAAGACGAGAAATTGCTATGATCTGTTTTGTTAATAATGTTATCTCGCAGCGTATAAATTCGGCAAACCTTTAGAAAGTTTGAACTTTTATGCACCATCACGCATTTTAAGAATCAGAAATCTATTTCATGTAAGGCCTCAAAGAACAATTTATGCTAGCAATAGACCAATGAACAGAATGATGAACATATATAATGAATATTGTGAAATAATCGATTTTACTATGCCTAAAGCGGCAATAAGAAAAAAATTGACTGCAAGAGTTAAACCTCATAGATACTAACTTTATACAAATGTAAATATAAATGAATAAATGTAAATGTATATGTAGTCTACAATGATGATTGACGAAATAAATAAATAAATAAATAAATAAATAAATAAAATCATGAACTACTTGAGGTTTCAAAAATGGCGCCTTTGGACCCGGTACCAGAGTATCCGGATGTGACCAAATTAACTGGTAAGTCTATGGCACAATGTTTTCGGATATCAGTATTCAAAACCATAAATTTTATGCCGTCTAACGGTACAAATACTTGGGGCTCAAAATTGTTCTCTTTGGGCCCTACCGGATTTGGTTCCAGAGTATTCGGATGTTGCCAAATGTCCTGGTTGACCTATGGTATGATTTTTTTTGGATATCAGTATTCAAAACCTTGAATTTTGAACCGTCGAAAGGTACAAATGCTTAAAGTTTCAAAATTGTCCTCTTTGGGCCCTACCGGAACCGGTTCCAGAGTATCCGGATATGATAAAATCCTTTGGTTGGTCTATGGCATGATGTCTTTGAAGATCGGTGTTCAAAATCGTGAATTTCGAACCGTCGAACGGTACAAATACTATTATCCGTTGCAATTCCATTTTAATGGTGTCGGCTCGCAAGGCTCACAACCAACCCCACTATTTCGCAGGAGGACCATCGTGATGCTGCTGTTTAACAGTCCCAAGCACCACCAGGACTTTCTGCTTTTGTGTTTAGAGTCCTGGGCGCACTAACAAGACGGTGACTCAGCCGCTCCTAACACGGAGAACAGGCGCTGTTTTGGGCCACCCCTAACATGGAGAACAGACGCTCAAATGGGTGAAGGCTTGGACTTTTACCCTTATTATTAAAAAGCGGGGTGGGTCGTTTTTGTCATGACCGCTTTCGGATATTTGTGGGTTTTTGGAAGAATTTCAACAGAGTCCAACAACTGCTCAATCCCCCCACATCCTAAACAGTCCCCGCCGCTCGTCCGGGGCTACTTATTCGTGTATTTAGTAGCTGTCCATCATATCTGATGGGACCCCACCATCCGCAACCCGTAGACCCGACGGGTTGCTTGCAGCTCAGCCCCGTCTTCACCTACTCTACGGTCTTCCCGGCTGTAAAAATATATGAGGTTCCAAAATTGCCTACTTCGGATGCATACCGGAACCGGGTTTGGATCAAAACCACAAAGTAACACGGCTTCCCAAGTACGGTAATGACAAAAAGCGAAACGACAAAAAAAAAATAACAAAGCCATGGCATTCCAAATCTTAGTCATTTGATGCGATGCTGTGAGTCAAAAACAAACCAAGATACATCAGAGGCAAACTATGGGGTTCTAGCATTAATACACTCGTAGAGGCAAACGAAGCAGCAATATCTTCAAAACAAGTGCATTTGACATTCGTGTATGTCATATCGATGGTGCGCTTTTTGCAAATCTGGAGTTGGTGAGATTTGCAAAAAGCGCACCATCGATATGACACGATATACACGATGATCGTGGATTAAGAACCGAAAAGCAAACTAGTAAACCGAACTCAATCGTTTTTACCGTCAGTCAACTAAATTAGAGATATTGCATTTTCCAAGATTGCAACTATATATGGGGACACTTGCAGAAAATCACAGGTTTTTTTGTCTTGACCCCCAAAATCACACTGAGACGGACACATGCAAGCGTCCTTTAGCGCATAAGAATGTGTTGAAAGAGATGAGAAAATAAATTCAACCGAACGCATCTTTTGTTGAATTGCGTATGTGTCAGTTTTAGAAGACATAATATCACACGAAATCTTTCTTTACGTCCCCGACTATTAGGTTCCCCGACTTAACGTTCCCCGACTATTTACAAACATGGATTAAGTCTCGTGTAAAATTCATAATTTCTAAGTGTGTAGTAACTGGTCATGCAACTGTTGCTAGTTAATGCGTTTTCTACACGCATTTGCGATCTGATGGTGGTTGACTTAGACTTTCCACACTACTTAACCGCCTTACCGAAAGATGACTGACAACCACTGTTTAACAGACTGCATAACCAATGGCTGCCTAGCAACGGTTGCCTAGCCAAAGTTTATAGAGTCATCAGCTTCCTGGCCAATGTTTGCTCGCCAGAGCACCCTCCAGGGTACTTTTCACCGCCAGCTGCCAATTCAATACTTTTTCTTATATATCATTCACTGCTGCGTATTAGATCTCCCTTACTTCTATTTGAAGTCTATGATAGGAAAATGCTGGCGATTTGTGGATTTATTCTGTTAAAAGAAATAACAAAACATCACTTTATGTGTGTGTTATTTTCAATAGTTTAATGTTAAAAACCAATAGTTTTCAGTAATGGAATCGACGTGTAGAAACATTTCCAATCGATTGGGCTGAACATTTTGAAAATGTTTGGAGAAACCACTGAGATATTAACGCTCAAAACCTGACCGCTTCTCGTGACGGTCGCATTAGGTTTATTTTTTATATTGTACCCCAGTATAGAAAGCAAAGATGTAGTGCTACGTCAAAAACAAAAAATCAAGTTCATCCAAGCGAATCAGCATCATGCAAAGGGTGCAATAGCTGTATATTGCAAACAATTCACGAAAAGCACACTTGATGTAGAACTAATCTAGGAACAATGGAGCAATGAGAGTAAGATACGAAGAGTTCCTAAAAAATCATGTAAGTTAATTTATGATGTGGTACAGCTTGCTCTAAGAGCTGCCATTCTTGTAAACAAAAAACAATTTTTCGATCACAGAATTCATCAATAGAGACATCGTACACCCAAAAGTTGAAATTGCAGCAAAAAATGCAATTGCAGTTTTTGCAATCATATCCTGAGAAATCTGAAATGATTCTGAAAAGGCAATTTTGCTCATCATGATCGACAAAGATTTTTATGGTGTAAACAAAGCCATGCAAGTGTGTTCAGGCGGTTATCGCTGTGTGCTTAGTGCCGTCAACAACTTTTCAATTGGATAGACAATGGCACAGAACGCCGCTACGCCATTTGCCACTGTTGCTATTCCGCTGTCAAGTGTTCTATTTTCATTTTCACTCGTCATCACATTCCCATCTCACTCTCATGACATCTCTGTGCTCTCATCAAGTCACCATGCGTTTTATGAAATAAATGAAGCCATGTAAGTGTGTGCGACCGAAATTTGCTAAATTGTTGTAACGTTGAGTGGCTCGACAACCGAAGCAACTGTAGGGCTTTTATTCCGTACACCTCAACTTGTGTGGTGACTGGATGGTTACAATGAAGAGCCGTCATGCATACGGTCGCGGTTCGTATCTCAGTAGCGAATCGGTATCTTTTTTTTGGGAGCCATTGAATTTACCACTACTAATCAACTGCATAACCTAACGCACACATTGAATTTTTCTAATCGAATTGATGTGTTGCTTTTTTGCCCACGTCCAATGTTGCATTTTTTCTCTAAGTTGCGATCCATTACGAGAAATGAAACCAAATCATGCGAAATTGCATTACAATCTTGCTTTTTAATTTTGGGTGTAGCAATTTCGATGGAGATACCAACTACCATGGCACTTTTACTAAAACTGTTGAAGAAACATTAGAATTAAAGATGAAAACATATTCCATGTTCAATTTCCGACATAAATGATGGCCAAGGCTTACGTGCAGCGCAAACTGACTCCAGTAAAACCAGCGTGAGAGTTCAAAATACAAAAAAAAAACAAACAACTGGATTAGAGAGTGCCAGGAAAAATGCGCAAAATCTGGCCAATACTATTTTTACAGAAAAACAAGTTGAATGGGCGATAGATTCTATTGAAACTTTCAAGTCACCAGATAGGGATAGAATTTTCCTAGTACTACATCAGAAAGGTAAGGAAACTTTGACATCTATTCTCAAAGAGTTCTTGAGTGTAAGATTAAAATTTAGTTATGTTCCGAAAACCGGGCGTCAAAATTGAAGAGCACATGAAATTATCGTACTTGTTCTGGCCGTACAACAGTTACTTTCAACAAGGGAAGGTCCATTAATTATGTCATGCAGTAAGGCGGGAGGGGGGGGTTTGTGAAAACGTGACGATACATACAAAACATGTTGAAGGTCCATACAAAAAACGTGACAAGGGGGGGGGGATTCAAAAGTGATTTTTTGCGTGACCTAATTAATAGACGTTCCTCAAGTACCTTATCGCTTATCAAACTGGTAAATCAAGTCACAGTTGTCCACAATACAAATTCAGCCGGAAAGATACATTTTTGCCTAAGTTTTGGAGCAAAATTGTCTGCTACAAAGTTGTTTGTGATAACAACCCAACAAACATCGGTGTTGAATTAGAGCTTGTTCAAACAAATTAGGAGAAGTTATTCAGCTAATCTAGAAGAAAAAGCTGAATAGCTTCTCCAAATTTGCTTGAACAAGCTCTAAACAAGCTCACCGATGTTTGTTGGGAAGGCCCTTCTTTTGATGTGAATGAACCCTAGCGTCGTTATTTTCTGAAATAAATGCACACATTCTTCAAAAAAGTTGTAGAATTATCAATTTTAAGCAACTTTGATAAATAATTTTTTTTTAGAAGAGAAGAGTAGGCCGCACTGAAAATCTGACGTGTGAAAATTTTCTGCAGCGAAAAATTATGATTTTAAAACATTTTAATATTGTGAAAAATGCTCCGAAAAGTTTGTGCAAAGTATTTTTTTTTCACTAAAAGGACGACCCGTTTAAACAGGTTTTATGAAGATAGTTTAGACCAGTGTTGTGGTCAAAAATTCACCGCCGGGCGCAGTGAAAAGTGTCTTGGAATGATTAGGACTGTAGGCACATATACGTACAGCTGGTACAGGTTCTCGAATAGGAAGTGCTTCTTTCGCAGAGCAATAAGCAATTGCTTCAGGAACCCCTCGATAGTGGCTTGGTGGAAGAGGAAACGATGGACCTCGGTACTGAAAAAAATCGACTGCGGTAGTAAATAAGTGCGAGAGGAGTTTGTAGGATAATGTGACGTGTATAAATTGTGTTTCCGTTTTTATTTTGCAAACCAAAATTGTAAAAAAGGGGAAGAAACCCGTGAAACATACTTTGTATTTTATAGTGTGTTTGAGTTGATAAGAAGGCTAAGTTCATAAAGAAATTGTTTGTGAAGATAGCCAACAGCTAGATATTGGTGGTACAAATTTCTTGAAACAGCCCAGCACGAAGATGCGGATTTGCTGTGCATTTAAATAGTAATATTTGAGAGTTGAGATTAAGTGCTTTTGTAGCGAACTGATAAGATTCCGTTGACGCTCGTCTAGCAGACCATCTACGATTAGGACTGCGAAACAAAACGGCATTGAACTGACGACTGAATTCGCAAGCTCGTTCTATTTTTACTCATTATGTCTAACCGGTTCCAAACATTTGAAGCTCTTTGCAAACCATGAATATGTGTATGTGTGAGTGTGCGCAGCAATCCAAGAAATCTGACAAGGTCTCTTTCAGTGCCCGTTCTTAAATCTTTAGACATTCTTCTCTTTCCAGAGAGCGAGTAATGGCGCTATAACCATAAGCCATAGGCAGCTGAGACTATAGTTAATGCTAAAGTCCCAACCGCTTGAAGAGAAGAAATGGAGCATCACTTAACCTTCTTAGACAAGATGCTCCCAACGACCATTTTTTAATACATTTTTGTTCTGTACACCAAACAGGGCATTCTGTTCAACTATTCTCTCCGACTATTAATTACCTTTTTCCTTTGATATCTACTGAAGGCTACGTGGGTTCCCCGTGTCTTCTTAAGGTAGATACCAAATCCTCCCTATCCCCAACGGTTGCATGGGCGTGGCCAGGTGACCGATCGAAGAGTGTCTTCGTGGAGATTATTGCGTGAAGAAATGTATCAGAAACTGATTTCGTTTCATGGTGGCATGCAATGTCTTCAACGAATTATTCCTCATCGCAGCTCCATCCACGAGGTGTGCAAACGTCAATGCTAATGCTAATGCTAATGCTAATGCTTTGATAAATAAATTTTTCTGTACCTTTTGAAACGACCGAATTATAGCACTCTATCATACACTTCTTGTTAGTTCTCGAATGTATGACTGCTCTTCACGGATCGGAGTATGGAGTTTTTTTCAGGCATAGCTGGTTACCCGATCTTTCCAACGGTTACTTGTACCCCAGTCAACACCACGAGGAGGTAAGGAGAGGAGCTACTGAACGAGGGGCTCAGTGTATCTATTTCATACCTTCAATTACACAGAGTTCCAATGTAACGCTTAGTCAAGCAATTTTCCAACCGATTGTGATTGACGCCCTCAAAGCGAAAATCATCAACCTGTGTTAGAATTGAAAACGTTACATTCAGGTGAAAACATTCGATGAAATTGAATTCGCGATACTGTTTCAATAGACGAATCAAAAACATTATGCAGCGGCCCATCATTGGAATTCAAAGAATTACAAACAGTTTGAACAACTATCAATTTCGGTACAATCCCGCTGAAGGCATTTAGCAATGCATAAATGATTCCTGGTTAATAAAGGTGGTTCCAATTTGACTGAATCCAAGAATCCAATTCAAAAAAATATTTATTTGGAAGGTTACAGATCAATTAAACACTACCCATAGTTGAAAATTATCTGAGGATAAAATCTTAAAGACATTGCTTGATTATTCAAACACCTCTTCTGGCACCTCATTAATTATACGGATTGAATTTTCTTTCCTACTCCTCGATTGATATGATAATAACCTCACCCTTTCACGCGTTTTTTGCCCTCTCCTCGGGCCGCCAATAGGTGAGCTGAGAATGGAATTAAGTGACCCGTGAGCAAACAATCACAAAGAGGCCATCGGTGTCGTTCCCTTTCAGTAGAAACCGACAAACGGAAGGATGATTATTCCCACAACGAGAGGAAACGCAAGAAACAACCCTGAACAACGATCGTCGTCGGAGGAACGGAAAAAGAGTCATCGACGAGCAAAAACGAAATCACCAGGCAGCTAACATGACCTATTTAATCCCATTTCCGGTCTGTTCTCCACTATTTAAAAGGCTTTCGGGCTCTTTAAATGTTATCATCATTTTCTACTTGAAGGCATGGTACTTGTCCGATTTTTCCGCTCACTTTTGCTTGCTTCCTTATGAACACTATTTTCCACTGCATTCTGGACTAAGCGGGGGAAAAAGCCATCCACTCAACCAACCGTACGGCTAGCCAAACGATTCTCTCCATTTTGCTCGGTTTAATCCCTCAACGTGCTACTTCACCTTGCACACAAATGAACGATTGAAGGTGGCAGAGTGCAATGAAAATTAGTGAAGATGATGCAGCATCAGCTTTTCGCAGCCTACGAACCAGACTTCGACCAGCCTTGGACAATAAAACATTTTAAGCTTTCACCCACGGAAAACAACTGCCTCGTTGGGAAGGGAAAACTTTTACCCCATACATTATGTCACCATCGTTTGCAGCCGACATTTTGCGAACAAAACGCCAACTAAGTTAACAAAAGCTCATAGGCTCTATTCTATTGAAAATTGAAAATTATTACATCTACTTTGCAACATTGTAAACATGCGTGATTATTAAAACAGCGATGTGAGGTTATGTTGAAATATTCGTGCTGCTTTTAGCGTGGCAGGTTTATTCAGTATACACATCATAAACCAACAATGTGTGTCCCATAACTCACCCTAATATGCTACAGTCGATTACATTTTTTGTTTGTAACTCATTAAATAATTGGAAAAAAGGGTAGTGCTCAAAAGTGTTATCTCATCGAAAACAGTCCCCATGCAAAAGTTGAGTTAGGATTTAGAAGATTTCAATGGAATTTTGCAGCCAAATGTATTTAAATATCTACTATTTCATCAAAGGCTGACGAAAATTCTGAATTTAACAGGTCATATGAAACGTTTAATTTTAGATCTTTACTGATACAGCGATATTATAATTATTATTATTTTATCAAACATATCATGGTTCTATCTACAATATCTAGTTTTCCACACTATAAAATATCTAGTTTTCCATTATATATAGACTGTTCCAGAAGGTATATAGCACACTTTCAAAACAACAAAAAGATCATGTTTTTTAGTTGTAATAATTTTATTTGGCAAATCATATTTGTATTTGTGTTTTATATGATATTTTACTCTCGTTTAATCAAAATATTTAATCATAGCCAAGACTCCTAACTTTTCCTCGAACATGACCCATTAGCTTCTGCACAGTGGTACTTCCCACTATTTTGACACATTGTGGCCAATCTTTATAAATTTTTGGATGTCGTCCGCTGGTTTTATGAATTTTTGAAGCTTTGATTTAGTTAAAGCCCAAAAAGTCTCGATTGGCCGTGCCTCGGGGCAGTTCGGCGGATACATGTCTTTCGGCACGAAACATACATTTTGACTTTTGTACCATTCTAAAGTGTCCTTTGCGAAATGGCATGACGCCAAATCAGGCCAAAACGCTACTTGACCTTCGTACAATAATGATAAAATGCCTGACAGTAGAATCAAGATTATAATGTTTCATAACAACCGATTGCTATTTAGGAAAGAGACGAATCGTTGTATGT
Organism: Aedes japonicus; assembly: GCA_034211315.2. Lineage (NCBI taxonomy): Eukaryota > Metazoa > Arthropoda > Insecta > Diptera > Culicidae > Aedes > Aedes japonicus. The sequence goes on along the minus strand of JASCZW010011218.1, from coordinate 2,397 downwards.
ATATTGCTCTGCACGTAACAAACATAAATTCAATCATGTCACATGTTGCATCTACCGAAAGAGACAATGTTTAGATTTATGCCTCTCTCTCTCTCTCTCTCTTTTCTCCTTTTTCTCTTTTATATCTGCAGGTACACAGCTACTGAGATTGATTCAATAAATTGAGCTCAACAGTGAAAAATTTGACTCAATAAATTGAGCTTAACAGTGAAAAACAAATTTCGCATTCACTTAGTAAAATTGTTTAGTTTTTTGAGTAAATGTCACTCCTATTAATACTTTATACCACAAGAGGCCTATCCATATACCACGTGGACTGGATTTGATGATTTCTGACACCCCTCCTCCTGCGTGGATAATCACTCATATAATTTTTCTATAAAATGTATGGCATGTAGACACCGGCCAACACCACAAACTGTCCATGTGCTATGGGGAGGCCCATAAGTATGAGTGACATTAACTCATATCTAATATTTTCTACAGTCTATGAGTAACTCCACTTTTTATTCTTCTGAGTCAAATTTGAGTGAATCATGAATCGATCTAAGAGGCCGTGTAAGTCTGCATTCTGCATATCTGTGTAGCTGTCCTCAATGTTTCATATGATCGAACACTTGCAAGGCTTCGACTATTTCATAACACGCTTTGTAAAAAAATGTTTTGTAAGTGCCATGAGGTTTTTCAAGATATGATTGCAAATATTGCAATTTTTAGGTGGTGCATGTTTTGCCTTTTCATGTTATGCCCACTTTAGAACCTTCATAAAACCTATCGGTTGCCATCAAAATCCAGCATAGAGCCAAATGGCTACAGCTGTCAAACTTCACGGTGATATCGTGGTTGGTTTTTGTTGTTCTACTTTGTTCGATTCTCTACTCTTCTGATTCATTTAACAGTAAATAATATCTATCTGTGTTGCGGAAAATTTGGTTGGATAGCAAAATATCCAAAAACAAATTGAGTGTAGATTTAAGCTTATCATGCTCCAATTCATATGCACATTTGATTTTATGGTGAATATCGGCACGATTAGAGCCGAAAATTAATGTTCCTTCTTTAAGAATGTCGAAATTGGTCTCCGATGTACAGCTCATTTGCATTACATTGAATATTTGGTGTACTTCCACATTTCAATGATTTCTTACATTTCAAGCAAGAAAGAAGCACACAAAAAAGGGCTCTTTCCTTTCAAGAAAGTGGTGACTCCAAATCGCGACGATAAACAAAACACATCGGCCGAAACACGATCGCGAAAGTTGTATTCTACGATGCTGGCGAAGTTTGATTGCGTGGTACAGGACGATGAAACTTTCGACAAGGTAGACTTTAAACTTCAACCGAGCGGGGAAAAGTGGCACACTCCCAACACGCTATAGCTCCGCCCAATCGAACAATATTGGGCCATCGTCAACGGAACCTTAAGAAGACTCAAAAGCTGTTGTGAGTGAGAAACAGTTCAAGGCAAACTGGAGTGCTGCGGTGAATGAAGTGGACAAGGAAGCTGTACAAAATCTATGGCAGGTGTTAAACGAAAGACCCGGCAATTCGGTAAAAGGAAGCTTAGCGAATATTTTCCTGTATTCTGTATTAACTGAACTTGAGATAGAAAAAAACTTGAGTTATTAAAAGAAAACTAACTCACTACACATTACTGTTTGACCATATTTTAATCGGAACAGCCTTTACTAGGTTCCCTTTATTTGGCGATTTGTCTGAGTAACTTTTTTGGTAATAGAACTGAATATTGCATGGCAATAAACCAGCCGAAAAATCGAAGATCAGAACCGAAATCAAAGGTCCAGTATAGTTTTGATTGATCGATGCGCTAGGTCGAATTAACAAGGGTACATAGAGAAAAGAAATTAGTACAAACGCGTGAAGTTTCCTCGTTTTATTTCAAGCCAAAGCAAGCCTTAACGACATAATTGTTTGCAATCTTCCATAGAACAGACCTGATTCCAGCGATATCCGGCTTAAATTAACATGAACAATATTACAATAAAATAGCCTGATTTCTGAACTTAACGGTACTTAACAGGTTCCGGTACTTCACGGTTTACTACAACGATACGATACGAGCTACCTGAAACTAAACTACAAAGAGCAGCCCCATAGAAATTAAGATCCTCGGTTGATGATTTGTCTAGTCCTAGTTTTTTTCGCTGTCCGTCTCCAATGGTTTCACACACCCAGGCATCTTTACAATTGCTGGTAAGCCTCGTCATCGCCAATTGCCAAGGGGCAATATGATGCTAGAAGTGCTAAAGATGCTGCTGCTTGCACCACATGACCCGTTCCGTATCGCATCGGGAATCGTCTGATGTGTGGGTGGCCTTTGTGGGTTTTATATAGAGATGCCTTTGAATCGGAGAGGAATGTGTAATTAATTTGAAC